>CAJPIZ010001471.1:0-13744 GCA_905368565.1 Medioppia subpectinata | reverse complement strand
TACATTATTGGAGTGCATGACTATATTGACGACTCAGCCCACGAAGAAGATCAATATGAGAACAATTCTCACAATAAAGCCGTTGCCCTTCTCGTGGCCGTCGGCTATCGACGATCTCATCGCTTCTCTTATAAAACTCGGTATTAAACGAATTGTTTTATAATTTGTCTCCAAAAGCGCTAATATTGACAATGAATTTATGGTTTAGATAACGCTTTAATGAAAGAGAAATTCAAAGAGTCTCCGATCGCATGGATGGTAACCGCACACCTGATAGTACCGCCCAAATGCCAGTCCTGTAATAAAGGCATCTGTAATCAAGTGAACAAAACACAGAGCACTAAATACGAGTACTGGAACTGCAATTTTTCAAAGTTTGTATTTATTGACTAATCTTTGAAATAATGATATAATGAAATGAATGGTTTTTTAATTAAACGAAATACCAATTAAACCGCTAAAATAGATGCAACGCTTCGCGTGTGATCGATAGGCCGCCGATCTTCTCGGGCCCCAAGTTTGACATCCCGTCGTCGAAGTTGTTGTTCATAATCTATTACTGGTCTATTCAAGTGGATGTCGAGGACCTCATCAAAAGCGGTCAGATAGAGATGGGAACCGAAAAGATATTCAACGTTTGGCAACAATTGCAAAGAGTTTGTTCGTTCGCTTTGCGCACAAAGGACTCAACTCTGGGCACAAAGACCAAAGACGTGGAGATCGCGAGCGTTCGGCTCTCAAACTTCATGATCTTGGGTGCGATGGAGACGTACACTAATCGCGTCAAGTTCTCTGTCGTCACGTTGTCTCACATCACGGAAACAGAGGGCAAACAACTCATTATTGAGCCCTTTGTTAAGTGGATAACGAGGGGAACCACAGTCAAGACGTGCGAACCCAAGTTCTTGGCGCTCAAAGAGTACGGCTTTAACGTAGTATTGGTGCCGAAGAGCGTATTCATGGCACAGGCTATCAATACGACTGATAGCACTCGTGTGAAGTCCATCAGTGGTTATATGACACATCATTTGATGAAGTTTTTTAAAGAGTTTGAATTGAATTCACTTACGGACAGTCTTTTGGGCAACATTTTGGACGAACTCCTGTGGAGAGAGCGTTACGGATCCAATCCATTCACCGCTTTCTATAGTATAATTAAACACATCTCAGAGCAGTGCGGGCTTCAGAAATACGACAGTATACCACTTTCGGCCACCTTTGGGACGCCTCCTCCCGCTCGACCGCCGCCCTCAGGCCTCCAGACGTATAGCGGTGCCAATCGTCAACCAAATCGACTTTTAAATCCTATACAACCACTAAACGAAACCAATTCTGTATTCGTCGACGAATACTATTATTCTTCGACACAATTAAAGAAAGAATTTGCCAAAAATGACGCCCCGGAAGAAGAATTGGCTAAAGATAGCCTTCAATGCCATTTGTGTCAAATGTTTTTTAATAATATTCTGATTATAAAGCATTTGGTCGAACACTTGGAGGTGGAGAGAGGCGGACGAGTTCGCAAAGGAGATAATAATGAGACCGAATGTAAACACTGTTTGCGATTTTTCAATAATCGTACGCTTCATATGCACGAAGAACTGGTGAGTCGTTTACATAATTTTGAAATGCTTTAAAAACTAATTTAGTTTTGATTTACTTATAGACAAGTCTAAAAGTGATACCCTATTCGTGCCGTATTTGTATCGTTCCCTTCTATGCCAGACAGCCATTCATACAACACATGAAAACATCTCATTATGCGGGAGAGATGTAAGCAAATTCTCGACTTATTATTTCCAAACCTATTCTCTAATTTTTACTGACAATTATAGGCCATATTATTGTGATATTTGTTCATATCGTTCATCGTTTCAAAAGAACCTTTTGGATCACTTCGAAGCTGTAATGTCAATGAAATCACATTTATAATGACAATTGAGTTAACATATAATTGTGTCCCAAACAGAAACACTCCAACACGAGTCAACTGATGTGTCCCTTCTGTATCCGAGTGTTTCATTTGTCCAAATTTAAGAATTTGTCTCAATTTGTTTACCGTCATCTTCAGACCCATTACGCTATCGCTTCCGTTTACGACTGCGATAAGTGTGTCCTCACATTCATTTCCAAACCAGATCTTAAGGAACATTGTTTTAAAGGACACAATCCCAGCGCTGCTGTCGATGAAAGTGGGTTTTTGCCAATCCTTTATTTATGACAATTAATTGTTTGTCTATTTATTGATAGAGTTTGAAATCGAAACATTCGTCGTTCAGGAAGAGGACAGACAGCTGTGTGTGAGAGCCCGCGAAGAAGAACTCTTCACTCCATTCTTACCAACATTTGCCAACAACGGTCTCATGCCTCTCATCAACTCCAATACAGAGACTACTGATGACAACGACAACAATTTTGAAATGAGTTATACGCCAGACATCAGTGATTTCTTATCTATGGAACCCGTGTGTCATATCTCTCTTAATGAAGACAATATGCCGTTCGAGAACTTCATTCTTCCCGTAGACTGTGATTATAGTGAGAAACAGTTGACACAAATGCTTTCCGCGAGTTTTCAATTGAAGCCCAACTCCGAGGACGTGGAGGAAGGCGTTAAGACAGAGATTCTCTTCAATGACAAGACAACTGTCTGTTTTGAATGCAATACTAATCTCACAATTAGTCATTACAATAGCAAAAGTGTTTGCGAAAAATGCAATTTTACCACTCATTGTTCCACAGCTTTCACTGAACACACGGCGGGCGCCCACTCGACGCCCAAACAACTGGTCAACGAGAATACAGTGCATAGACTTTATTCTCAGTTCGTTACATATGACGTCCGTTGCGGTGACTCTGACTGTAACTTCACGGCAACCGATGGCAACCAAATGGGTATTTCTTTTGCCGCTCTTATTGTGAAAATGTTATTTGATTTTGTTTTTTGAATGATTTGAACAGCAATTCATATGATCAAAGAAAATCACTTCATCTCTATCTGCAAACCATTACATGAAACCACTCAACAATTAGGCAATGATTTAAAACAAAATCTCGACAATAACTTAACACAAGAGTCGGCACCAGATTTAGCTCAAGATATGCCACAAGAAGTGACGGAACAAAGCACTGAAGAAATACGTGATAAAGAAAATGACAACAAATCTGTGGTAAAAATTGAAAAAGAAGTCGAAGAAAAAACCGATGAAAGAGTTGACGAAAGAGACGAACAAAAAGTTGACGAAATGTCCGAAAGAGTCGACCAAAAGGTTGAGGAAACGACTGATTGATTACTTTTTAACTTTTAATAAAAGTTTGTATAATCTGTTATTGAATTTGGAAAATATTGTCATTTTTTAATATTATAAAACTTATATAATATTTTAAATGATTTCAGTTATCAACAATTTAAAATATTGTATTCATAAATATATTCAAAAGCATTTCATATAAATAATTATAATTAAAAATTATGATTACTTTTCAATTACTGTTAAATTTAATTACAATACGTTTTTCGGTATTATATTTATGTGACCGTAATTTATGAACGGATTGTGTAATAAACTCAACACTTTGTTATGAAAAAAGAGATGAAATAAAAATTGTGCCGAAAATTAAACAAATAATTAACAAATTGTTGTATTAATTGTGTGATTGACTCAAGCGTTGCGATAATGCCTAAGTATGTCAACAAACAGATCACTATATAATGTATATTAAAGCCATTGCTTACATGTATTTCCAGATATTATTGCGATTATTGCGATACTTTCCTCACTCACGACTCGGTATGTCTTAAATGCCATCCATTGATGATCTGATCCAATGATTTAATGCAATGAATGTGTGTTTCGGTTGTGTTGTGTAGCCATCGGTGCGGAAGACTCACTGCAATGGGAGGAAACATAAGGAGAACGTGAAGTTTTACTACCAGAAGTGGATGGAGGACCAAGCTCAGTCACTCATCGACGCCACCAGTAAGTCATCCACACCTGCCTTACCATTCATTGACCACTATTTACCGATTAGTCATTTAATGCTTTAGTTATACGTTATGTTTAAGAGGTATTGTAAGTAAGGCTTCATTTGTTGGCTTATTGTATGCAATGATTAGGCATTGCTTTTAAACAAACGATGTTATAATGAGTTTAATTACATTTTTGATTGATTTAATACTGAAATCTGTCGGTAATTATCGGCTATTAATTGAATTGAATTCTCAATGCGTTTATAAACTGATCGCTAATTGATAGTGAGTTCAGCCTATGGTTGGAGGCAAAGAGCTGCTGATCACACAAAATGGGACCACTTATCACATCAGGGTTTGAATCCCTTTATATTTAACCATTAATTCATTTATTCATTTCAAATGAATTTACGGCTCGCTTTTGGATTCATTCAAATTCATTGCTATTGTTATAAGTTATATATATTTTGTATACATTTTATCATTTATTCATAGCCTTTGAAATCGCATTGAGATTACGTTTACAAACAATTATTTTAACAGTTATTTTCGTCGTTATAATTATTGATAAATTATTTATAATTAAATATTTGTTATATATTTTATTCATTTAATTTACATTCAAATTGCATTCAAATAGTAATTATTAATTAAATTTTCTTAAATATTTAATTTACGGAAAAAATTTACCTTAAATTTTGAGTCACTATTGAATTAATAGTTGATTCAAATGAGTTAATTGTCATTGAGTTTCAAGTAATGCATGAATTATTTCTAACAATTATTATTATTAATATAAGTTTTAAATTATATTATTATTAATACTTATTATTACTTACAATAAATTGCAAACTAATAAATAATTGTTTTCCTCCAAAAGCGGCCGCATTTAAGGCGAGTAAAGCGCTGTCGACTGCGTTTGGAAGCGTCCCGAAGCCGCCGCCCGGAGCTATACTCCCGCCTCCGCCACCACTACCTCCCGGCGCGCGATTCCCTGTGGCCGGCGGTCGGCTGCCAATCATTCCCAACGTTCCGCCACCGCCTCTACCGCCGGGCGCGGCAATGATGATGCCTCCTATGATGCCCGGTATGAGACCCCCGACCGGACCCCCGCCTCCATTCGGAGCCCCGCCATCGTTGGCCGCCATTCAAGCTCTCCAATCGGCTCAACAACAGAGACCTCCAACCACTGCATAGTCTATGCCATAGACCAACACTTTATTGTAATTTTCAAATAAAAATCATTTTTCACATCTATTTATCAAAATTTTCTTAAATTCTGTTTTATTTGTTAAGTTATTCGAAAAGTTATCGACAATTTTTACATAAAATACAAATGATTTAAATGCAAAAAAGAGTTACAATTTGAAAAGTTTTGCAATTAAAAAACGTAATGAATATATAATTTTAAAAAATTACTTAAAATTTTGATGCCATAAGTCGTGTGATTAAAAAATGGTTTGACTAGAAGTCCAAAGAAAGGGTACAATTAAAAGGCATTTAATGTTTTTGTTTGACAACCGGTTTGTGAAATAAAAGAGAATTTGGGAAATAAATTGAGCAAAACGTTAACACTTTTTGAAGAATTAGTAAAGAATTTGTTCTAAGAATTCAAATCAAAACAATTTTAACATTAAGTCTAATAATATAGTGAATTAAGAAAATGTATTAAAAACTTAGATTTAGGTTTAGAATGGTTGAAAAAATGGCAGCTTTTCAATAATATATTTGGCATCTTTCAAACGATGGGTTAAATTGTTTAATCAAAATGTATTTTTGTTTACAATTATTTGATTCTTTCATTAGTTTTATGTTTTTTATATCAATAATTATAATATTGTCGACAAAGATATCCTATTTATCACATCCTTTACTCTCTTGTGTCCATCAAAAGTACTGTTCTTTCCATTTGGAAAACTTTCTGTAAAAACTCTTTCACTTAATATTCAATACAACAATCATTTCATTATAACAATAGACGCGATATTACATTAACAGATGCTTTCATTTACAAAAATCAATTGTATTTTCGTGAAAATCCAATTAGTTATCAACAAATCATTGATAAAAAGCAAAAACTTGTCTCTTTTAACCTTATTTTTCTCAAACGTTACAATAATTGTTACCATAAGATAGAGATCTAAAATGCATACAATATAAAAGTATACCGTATTATAGCTGCCGCTCTTATGCAGCGTAACATCGATTCAAATAATAAACATTTAATTAAAAATTAATTAAAGGCCTAAAACAGCAAAACATAGTCTTCAGCCGAAGAACATTGAAATCATATGATTAACAAATTAATCCTACTTTTGGACAAATCTATTCGTTTCACACGAACTGCACTTTCATTATAGGGCTCTAAGTCTGTATTCATTGTGACCTAAATCTGGAGTCAATTTAATTATTGGATTGTCTCGAGAAGACCGCCAATAATACAGGCCTTCAATCAGGTCTAGCCTTCAGATTAATTCACAAAAGAATTGATTCAAATGTGAATACAATTCTCTAAATCACTCGCAAACGGAATGTATTGAATAATTGATTAAAAACTTTTGTCTTTCATTTAAACGTATTCTTTGAAAATAGGATTTAATGGAAGGGAAACCAAAGAATATCTTCATTGGCTTTGCTTTCATAATGTCGTGACTATTTTGATAGCTTTGAAAATACATGTAATAAATATAGGATTAGTTCAAAGCCTTTATACGAAAATAGAGACTTATTTATAATAAAAAGAAATAACTTTTTATGTATTCTTTTTGCAAATAAACTTATATTAAGAACTAATAGATGAAAGAAATGTCTCAATAAATAAACAGAAAATGAGAAAAACATGTATAAAAAACAAACACAAACTTAAAGAATAATAATAATAATACAAATTCAAAATAAAGAAATGATTTGTATTTCGTGTGAAACAAATAGTTATTCATATAAATTCAAATATTCAGCACTTTTGTCATTCAAAACACTGAGAGCTCGAGTCCTTGTATTCGCCAACAAATTGTGGCCAATGTTTAACTTAAAGCAAGGGTTGTGTGAATCCAAGAGAGACAACACAATACTCATAATTATAAACGCATAATAGGATGTAATTTGGTTTTAAGTGATGATTAAATAATAGTTTAGATATTATGTTAAGTGCATTCAAAACGATGGGTTATTTGCGTTTAGATTTAGATAAACTACAACACGATCTGACGATTAAAACAGCAAAATAAATGTCAGTCAGTGTAGGGCTCTGGGGCTCTCTCTTCTATACACAACACAGCATTAGATCTCTTGCTTTAGATCTGAATATTTTATATAAATTATAACATAAATTAAGAAATCGTGAGTACATTCTCTAAGCCAAACATTTCTCCTAAAAGCTAATAAAAAATTAAATTAATTGTTTTGAGAGGTTTTAGTACTAAAATAGAGAGACGAACCAAATTGAAAAATGAGTTTCAATGTTGGCATTAAAATGAAATCATCAGATCATTAGATGATTAGATCGTGGATTCACTCAAATCACTGAAATCTTCCTGAGACTCGAATCGAGCCAAAGTGGCCCGAGTTCTCAGATTATACTTGTCCTCACAAATGCCATTCTTCTCGTCGAACACCTGGTCTTTGCATTTGCCATAGAAGGCAACCTTATAGGCAACAATGGACGCGTGATCTAATTTCCCAGGCACCATCGCCAACTTGTCACCCACTCGGCGCCGCCTCTGCTTCTGCTCGTACTGACCGAATGAGTTGTCGTTGTCGTAGAGGTCCGGGTCCTCCAGTATCCGCCTCTTAGCGGTCGTTAACTTCATCGAGAAGTCAACCATTAGGTGACAAAGATTTTTGGCAGAAGTGCAACGTTTGTCGCTCTCATTCACGCCATTAAGTAACAGATCTTCCATTCGGAGTAACGATAGTTCGTGTCTTTGTTCGGCCGTAACGACTGGCAAATCGGGGTTCGGCGCCGGCCTATGGGCTGAGTCCCGGTCCGGGTTAGAGTTGGACCGTTTCAGACGACTTTTCTTTACTATTGACACGAATATAATTAAATCAAATGCAAAGCGACAGTAATTGGCAAATCGGGGTTCGGCGCCGGCCTATGGGCTGAGTCCCGGTCCGGGTTAGAGTTGGACCGTTTCAGACGACTTTTCCGTACTATTGACACGAATATAATTAAATCCAATGTAAAGTGACAGTAAAAGAGTGGAAACTAACCATCATTGGTGGTCTCACTGGAAGAACCGTTGGTTTTGCTGGAATAGGGTTTGTCTTTCTTAGGAATGGCAAACTTTCCGACCACTGGATCGAAGTTATCGGAGATGCCATCACTGGCTAAGAAGACAATGTCTCCGCGTTCGACAACAGTCATCGCAACCGTCAAGTTATTCAACTCGGGATTCGTGCCGTCGACCGGACCCAACGCTCCCAAAGCATCCCTCATGTCTCGCATCGAATAGATGTCATGTGAGCCTAAATTGCAGTCAATGTGTTATTTAAGTAACAAAATTGTGGCAAATGATCGCCAAATGGTGGCAAACCTTGAGTGATCTCTCGGACCCCATGTTTCTCATTGTAAACATAAGCCAACGAATCGCCGACATTACACGTGCACACTATAAATCGATCTGAATTTTTCAGTTGACAGACAATGGCTAAGGAATACAAGAAGTGTTTTCGTCAGCTCTCATCACAATATTTGCTTAAGAAATGGATTGTAATACCAGTGCAGAGAGTCGTTAGTAATCCGTTTTCCTGTAGTATTAGATTGTGTGCGGCATTGAAAGAGCGGAGAAGCGCTACGAATATATCCTGAAATATACATAAGAGTGCGAACAGGAAATCAGTCAAAACATCTCATTAATCACAGCCTTCGATATAAATAAATAAAAAGTGTTTTTTGCTGAACTGAACAAACCATTGTATTTTCAATACGCGATCCCTCGGAATACAAGGCCTTATTTAAGTAATCGATAGCTCCGTGTACTGCACAGCGCGCCGCCAAACACGACTTCTCACCCCAATTGACGCCATCTCGCAACCGTCAAGTTATTCAACTCGGGATTCGTGCCGTCGACCGGACCCAACGCTCCCAAAGCATCCCTCATGTCTCGCATCGAATAGATGTCATGTGAGCCTAAATTGCAGTCAATGTGTTATTTATGTAACAAAATTGTGGCAAATGATCACCAAATGGTGGCAAACCTTGAGTGATCTCTCGGACCCCATGTTTCTCATTGTAAACATAAGCCAACGAATCGCCGACATTACACGTGCACACTATAAATCGATCTGTATTTTTCAGTTGACAGACAATGGCTAAGGAATACAAGAAGTGTTTTCGTCAGCTCTCATCACAATATTTGCTTAATAAATGGATTGTAATACCAGTGCAGAGAGTCGTTAGTAATCCGTTTTCCTGTAGTATTAGATTGTGTGCGGCATTGAAAGAGCGGAGAAGCGCTACAAATATATCCTGAAATATACATAAGAGTGCGAACAGGAAATCAGTCAAAACAACTCATTAATCACAGCCTTCGATATAAATAAATAAAAAAGTGTTTTTTGCTGAACAAACCATTGTATTTTCAATACGCGATCCCTCGGAATACAAGGCCTTATTTAAGTAATCGATAGCTCCGTGTACTGCACAGCGCGCCGCCAAACACGACTTCTCACCCCAATTGACGCCATCGGCCAAAGCCATGACCGCACTGTTCTCACGAACACAGAGACCGAACGCGTCGGCAATCGGTTCACCTGTTTGTTACAAATTTATCAACAAATTCTCATTAAATATTCAATAGTTTTTGCCGTTAATATCGATATTACGATAATATATAATGTCATTATCGAAACAAATTAAGGCTAACTATATATTAGCGCTATTTAGGCGAAAAACCATAATTGCAATTCAATGGGAGAGAGGATAACTGACCGGCTTTTTCTTTAGTAGAGGGATGGCATTCGTAGAGAGTTGTGGCCATTCCGTAGGCGCTGTCAGTTCCTGAGCCCCAATTGGCAATGCCTGCGATATCTTCGCCCAAAGCTATTGTCGCGCTTTTATGGATGTTTTCAGTCTCTGAACTAATTATGGGTGACTTTTGCTCCCAATTCTCTTCATTATTGTTATTGTGTTTGTTTTTATCGTCGTTTTCAATGCTTTTACTGATTATTCCGTTTATGTTATCGTTTTTAAGGAACGGAAGACTATTATTGGTTTCATTATAGTCTTCGTCGATGAAGTCTACGTCAGCGTCGCTTAAATCAAACGCTTTTGTCCGACGATTAACACAAGTTAGTCCGCCTCCCGGACCCGTCGACGCCGTCACCAATTTGTTGGACAATTTGTGGACCTCTTTGACGGGCAGATCATAACATGTTTTGCCGCACAGAATATCCGGATGACTCTTATTTAGTTTCCTATTAATTATCATTTATTTCACAATTAATTTCATTTAAACATAATTTCAAAGTCTTTCATAAACCAATAAATTATAATCAAAAATCTCATCATTGACTTAATATACAATAGAAATGCAAACAACAAACTGACAGTAATAACCGTCAAAACTGATGGTTTATATAAATCAAAAGCAATTCATTAAAATTAAAATATTTTTATTTTATTTATATATAAAAATAACACGATTTTGTGATCATATTTTGTTTCATGGATTTTATTTTATTCAAATATTTTCCACAATATTATTAAAGTAATAAATCAAATGAATTTATGGATTAATTTTGCGCTTAAATTATATATTCGCCGAAAATTATAGTCTGAATGAACGGCAAAATCATTTACANTAATAAAATTATGTATATTTTCATAATTCATAAACAATATAAAGAGAATATATGAGTGGAAATATAATGTCTATTGTAATGCTTCACATATTCTCAATATTACTACAAGTTTTTATATGTGTTTTTGTTTATTTGCCTAAAAAATAAGATAATATTTTTCGCTTTATATTAAAAACAATATTTCTATAATGCATTTTATGAAACGATATTAAGTTCAAAAGGTTATTAAAAAGGTTTGCCATAAAAAATCAAATTAAAATTTATGTTAAAATGTATGTAAAACTTGCAATTTTATTAAAACTATAGATTGAAAAAAGTTTTCACAATCGCATAGATTATGTCGTTTTGGAACCGGAATTATGGATATTATATCATATATAAGACAACCAATTGTCTGATTATAAGAGTGTAGTCAATACACCCACTGCTAAGTCATCAAGAGATCAATTTTAATGAATATATTTCAAGTCAATGGCCCTATCATTGTCTCCACTATATTATACTTAATACTTAAGCTAACCATTCGTTCATTCATTCAATTCATAATAAACTCCGAAAAAAAGAAATGAAAAAAGTTTTTAATAAAATTTAATGAAAATTTATTATATTTGGAAAGGAATACAAAAACCAACGATAATTAGAAGAGAGAGAGAGAGAGAATGAGATGGACTAATGTAGTGAAGACAGTATGTTGTATAATGTGTTTTGTATGAAACAGGTTTGTGGCGTTTGGTGGGCACAGGTAGGCATCTGTTAGGGCAGTTAGGCTTTGGCTATAGCTATGGCATGCAATTCAAGGTGAGATATATTGGCTGTGGCTGTGAGTGAATGGCAGTCAAGTGACCCAAATTCACACTCATATTACATGCAATTCAACATCGCTTGCATTGACAGCACTTGTATTGAACGCCTGCTCCGACTGCGAGTGTGTTGTTGTGCTGTTTGTGTTCACTCATTGGCATCACATCTGAGATCCCAAACAAACCACTCTTTTGTTCAAAACAATTCACTTCATAACCAAAACATCAATTATTATCAATACATCACTGAATAGTGTTATCATGTGTTGAGACAGCGATCACTGGACACAACTATAGCCACAACGAGTCCCACACCAGCCGTACCTCTCATTCACACCACAAGCCATACATTGATTGTTATAATAAATGTTTATATCATTTGATAATTACTAATAATAACAACAAATTGAAAGTAAAGCTCACATCAGTGTCTGCATTGTCTCCCTCTCTGCCATTGGTTTGCCATCGAGTGATCACTTCTTTAGTGATGGACTGATCCGAGCAATCGATATCTCAAAAGACAAGTTCAATGACTCTTATCTTTTTCGCTCATCTCATGGCTATTATGAGCGACAAAATCACTGAACAAATGGCCTAACAGTGAATCCAAACCTTTATTTGTTTGCTATTTATTAATACAATTATTGTCTGCGAAAAGCAGTGATTGATTGAAGCCATCAACACATCCAACACAAGACATCAGTCATTGAAAACAAACCATTTGTTTGAATATAATATCCAAACGATGGCTAATATAAGGGAGAGATTAAGCGATTTAATTGGCAGACAATTGAGTCAATTATCTAATTGTAACCACAATTCAAAGCGAAACTCATTGATCGATCCGAAGAAACAGATCCAACCAAACAACGGCTCATTCATTAACAAATACCTCAACGGGTGAGTCATGTCTTGTCGTTTGTCTTATCATTTCTTTGTCTCTAATTTTAGTCTCAATTTAAAATTCAATGACTTTTTAGAAAACTTTTATATTTCGAGATATATTGTGAACTTAATTGTGTTTTTGTGATCATATTTTGGCAGAAATACAGACATTTAAAGGGAAAATAATTTGAAAAAAAAAGTTTTTTCTCAAAACAAAATTCAATTGAAATGAAAGACACGAATAACTGGTTTTCCTTTTCAGTCAATCATTTGTGTTGAAAGTGTGTTTCAAATGTCTTTCAATGGTATGAATCCATTGAATCCAAGACTCAATTTTATGTTTGTTTTTTATGTATTGTTTTGTTGTTTTTTGTTTTGTAAACTCATTGACAATCTGATGGATGGCTTCAATGGGTTTTTCACTGGACATGTATTTCAAGAAAATTAAATATCTTGAACCCAAAGCCCAATCTATTGCCATAAAAATAACATCGATTGTCATTAATGTAAATGATTTTGCCGTTCATTCAGACTATAATTTTCGGCGAATATATAATTTAAGCGCAAAATTAATCCATAAATTCATTTGATTTATTACTTTAATAATATTGTGGAAAATATTTGAATAAAATAAAATCCATGAAACAAAATATGATCACAAAATCGTGTTATTTTTATATATAAATAAAATAAAAATATTTTAATTTTAATGAATTGCTTTTGATTTATATAAGCCATCAGTTTTGACGGTTATTACTGTCAGTTTGTTGTTTGCATTTCTATTGTATATTAAGTCAATGAAGAGATTTTTGATTATTATTTATTGGTTTATATGAAAGACTTTGAAATTATGTTTAAATGAAATTAATTCTCAAATAAATGATAATTAATAGGAAACTAAATAAGAGTCATCCGGATATTCTGTGCGGCAAAACATGTTATGATCTGCCCGTCAAAGAGGTTCACAAATTGTCCAACAAATTGGTGACGGCGTCGACGGGTCCGGGAGGCGGACTAACTTGTGTTAATCGGCGCACAAAAGCGTTTGATTTAAGCGACGCTGACGTAGACTTCATCGACGAAGACTATAATGAAACCAATAATAGTCTTCCGTTCCTTAAAAACGATAACATAAACGGAATAATCAGTAAATGCATCGAAAACGACGATAAAAACAAACACAATAACAATAATGAAGAGAATTGGGAGCAAAAGTCACCCATAATTAGTTCAGAGACTGAAAACATCCATAAAAGCGCGACAATAGCTTTGGGCGAAGATATCG
>CAJPIZ010001470.1:0-16559 GCA_905368565.1 Medioppia subpectinata | reverse complement strand
GTACCGCACTTTCATGATATCGGTGTCCATTCGTAGGCTTTCGTGTATCTTATATATAGTGAGTGGCGGGACATCGCAGTGGAAGAGGAAGAAACTGCCGGTCAATGCAATACACATTCAGTTCATTTAAAAACAATTTATTACATTTACCACTAAATCAACGCATTTTGAAAGTCACCGCAATTATGGCCGCAAAATAACACTACAAAAACAATTGCAAACTTAACCTCTCATTCAAAGACTTATAGTAAAAATCTGTGTTTACTATAAATAGGAGTTCACTATAAGTGAGACAATAACCATATAATTATGGGCTATAAGTTAATACAGAGTTAAACACCCGTTAAATCAATCAATTTAGTGCTATAACTACTTCGGCATTACATCATATGATTGGTTAGACAAGACATTATTGCGGAGACAATCATAATGTGAGCGATGAGTGGTAAGTGTGGGAAGCGGTGGTGAAGTGCATACTTTCCGGACGCGTATCTCTTGGATCCGGGAACAGGTGTCCGGAGTTTGAATGGCAACTGACGAGTGCCCATATTCTCCATCTTCCGGAGTATACCCGAAGAGTTGAGTATCAGTTCTCCCGTCCTCTTCAGACACGACACCAACTCTTTCTGCAATACAAACCATTCAATTCACTATACATTTGGCCATCAATTGAGTCACAACTCGTGACCAGTCTTTGGCCACCAATTGATCCATAAGTTTGACTCAACCATCACTTACTTTACTTAAACGCTTTGTGATGAAGAATAGCTCATACGATGGCATTGTCTGATGATATGCTGGCGTGGATTGGGATCTAATGGCTATACTTATCACTTAATTATCACTAAATTGTCATTAATTTGGCGACAATTAAGTGACCGATAATTACGACACGATTTCAAAGTGTAAACAAAAACACGTTTTTATGCAAAAAATGCAAACATTTTTGGCCGTAATTTATGGCAATTCACGTAATTTTGCCGCAAAATCGGTCTGTTTTTCGCTTAACCTCTCATTTGAACCGATATTTTGTGATTAAATTGTGATTAAAAAGCGAGACTTAATTGCGATCGCAATCAACACAACTGTTGCCAACACTTGACGTTAGTATGAATTTTGACACAATTTCAGTGGTTTTACATTTTTTTGGTCCAAATATTTTGTTTAAAAATTTCATTTTTTGGGTTCAATTGAATCGGTATTTAATTAGTTATAAACACGTGATAAAAGTCATAGAAAATAAGTCTTAAGTAATATATAATATCTGCTGAAAGAAAAATAGAGACGGAATCAGTGGTCACTTCCATCCACGGCGTGTCTCTGAAGACACGACCTGTCAGTGGAAGTACGCGATCTCTTCCTCGAGAGTCTTGTTGTCCTCAAAGTTAGATAAACTGATTTCACCGGTGAATGCCTTATGGCTACGGATGTGCACGTATTTGCCATCACTGACGCGCACCTGTCATTGCATTCATTACACTTGTTAGTCACCCGTGGGATCAGTTATGAGTTGTTATAGTTATACTTTAATGAAGTAATTGACACCATTCACCAGTTGTGTCCTAAACCCGATTGGCGTGAATTCGGCGAATGTCTTGCCATTCTTGTCCTCCACGTCTTTGCGGACCTGTTTTCGCGCATTTCGTTGTAATCGTAAAAACGAGATAACAGTTAGAGAGAGAGAGAGAGAAGGCATGAATGGCGTGATCTTCGCATTGAAATACATGACATGATATGACACAAACCTCGTGACAGATGTGATGGACAGTTTCGTCCGGGTCTTTAGTCTCTCCAATACCACCGCATTTAGCCATTGATTTGCTTTTGGGATCTCAACAGATGAGTGACGTGTTGTATAAAAAACTGCAAAATACGATACGAGAGGCAAAACAAGTGGTGAATTGAAGAGTGAAATAAAAAAGTTTAAATTAAATTTTCTCGATTTATATCTAGTTATAACTTATAAGCAGACAGTAGTCTAGAGTTTAGACTAGACTTTAATCGCTTGAAAGTTTTATTTCATATACACTTTGAGGCGTCAGTGAATTAAAGGCATAAAAGTATTACATTAATTGAGATAACAATTAGTATGAGTATAGAAACGGCTGACAGATTGTGGGCTACGAGTGGTAGGGATGGGGGGAAGGGTTGGCCTCATATGCGATAAATATGTAGCAAATTATTACTTAATTGTCACACGAAAAGTGCTTGATTTGAATGGACGTAAGAATTGATACAAATATTTATTGTTTTCTTATTTCCAACACATTTGACGTTTAATATTGTGATAAACATCTGTTGTGTATAAAAGGGCACAAATGATCGTCCGGTGTATTGGAGTGAATGCCGGCGATTATATTGTCAATGTTTTGGGCCTTTTTATGCCAGACATGACTCGTCTCATACACCTCTCCTCTATCACGAAGTTATGCAGTTTTGTGTAACGCCTGTCAAGTATTAACAGTCAATACATGTTTTTAGGAAATGATTTTAGCATATGTTTTGCGTTTGCATTCATTAAATACTGATTTGATGTTTGCATTAAATGGTTTGCATTTTAATGAAGAGTTCAGTGAAAAGTTATGAACACTTTTTAATAGTAAAATTTAATCAATGAATTGTAGCCCGTATTGAGTGAAAAATAAACGCCTATTTAAAGTTAGCGTTGACTGTATTGTAAACAAGTGACGAAACTACTGGTATTTAGCACTACGTGTGTGAATATTGTTGAATACAAAAACTTTCATTGTTTTAATTATTTCATTCAAATCACAGCAATTATTGTGTGAATATAAATATCTATTTGTATGGCATTTGTATTGTTNCATTTGTATTGTTTTTTCGGGCAAATTGTATGTAACGGCGATTGTATGACAGTTATAATGAATATTGAATGACATACAGATGTATAGCTTTCATGCCATACAAGGAAATAGGATTTAATGATAAGAATATTCTCTATATTTGAATATTAATAGGAATTTATAAATGAATTTCTCGCTTAAATTGAAGGACACATGAGATGTAAAAATAATTTTATCCAATAAAATAATATGAAATATAATTATCGCTTGTATTTAAATATTTATATTTTTATCTTTCGATGCCTAATATGTATGTTGTATATGATATACTGGTTATGAATAATACCGTAATATAATAGTTGTATTTGTTTTTATCGATTGGTTTCAAATGAACAGAAATTCTTTGCGGAAATAATTGACTTTTGTTTTTGATTGAGATATGAGAAGAACTGATGGAAAACTCCTGATGAATGTCTTACAATGCAATTCAATGATAACCATTGTATGGGAGTCTATAGGCATATGGATTCTGTGTATATGATTACACATCTGGTGTTTGGCCAGCAATGAATCACAAGAATTGTATATTTTCGGTGCCATTGCGTTGAATGACAGCAATGTTTACTTTAAGCCTTACATGTCTGTCAATGTCCTAATAATATCTATCATTCATTTCCCGTAAAAATACATATCTTTTTCCCACTCTTATTATTATCAAACTGTCAGTCGATTGATTCAATCGTCTCAGAGAGAGAGAGAGAGAGAGAGAGAGCTATGCTATGCAAGAAATTTATGAATTATTCACTCAAACGTGTTGTTAAAACAATTAAATTGTTTGAAATGAATTTTTATTATTGAATTTTATTACATATTTCCTGTAGTGATCGTGATTTTATTCATTACTCCGATTCACAATTATATACACAATATTTTCAGACAAACTTATAAAACAAATACAGAACTTGAAAATTCATTTTTTTATGACAATTGTTTATGAAATTGTTATCATTATTGTTATCAAAAATATTTAAGTGATGAGTAATTTTTAAATTCATAAATTTGAGCAAATATTTTAATTAACACAATATTTTTGTTGCACAATACTTTCATGTTTCCGATAAGAGTTATTATGCATAATACTGTATGTTTTAGACTTTGAATTGTAAATTTTGTTTTTATAGCGTATTTCTGAACGTATCGTTGATTTTCTCAAATTAGATGTTTATTTAGTTTTTATTTGTTGGATAAATATTTAATTTATATATTCTGTTATGATTTAGTATGTCTTCTGGAAATATGATGCGCTTAACGGCTATTAAAGAGTTCTTGAGGTCAAAGTTCATCACTGTTTCCGATCAATGGGTGACAAATCAATTAAACGCAAACACAGCCATCAGTAATGAGAGCGCATATCAGCAGTGGTTAAACACTGATATGAAGACAAACAGTCCATTGAATGCGTTGCCCATTGACTGCAATCAATTAAAAGTGGATCAAACCAACAGAAAACACATCAAAACAACACTTAACGGCAAATATGCGGTTCAAGTAATTAAACAAATTAACATTCAGTGATTAAAATCTGTTTTCTAAACAGTTTTGTGTTTGTCTTTTAGATTAACTCAATCGAAGACATCAGTCGTCCGCAAGTGTTGACAGAAGCGGACGCTCTGGAGGACGAAGGGTTGTCCTCATCGGACGACGACAACGACAATACGAATACAAAACTATTCAAACGAACCAAAGCTAAGCCGAAGAAAGAGGTGACCAAAAGAGGTCCGCGAATGTTGCGAATGGTGTTAAGCGATGGTATCACTGAATGCAAGGCCATTGAATACAAGCCGATTGAGTGTTTGTCTGAGAGTACAGCCATCGGCACTAAACTACTCCTTTCCGGTCCGATCGATATCTATGCGGCCGTTATGTTACTCACTGTCAGACACGTAACGGTTTTGGGCGGAAGTATACCATTACAGACCACTGATAACCGGCAGCCGTCGCTATTCGCACATAAAACATAGTCATTGATATCCGTATTATTTATTTTAATAATTTCTCCTCTCGTTATAATCTAATCTGTATTTTCCACTCAATTGAGATCTAATGAATCAACTGTTTGTTTGTATGAAATTATATAATTTCACTGATTATTCAGTTTCTGTTATTTGTTTTGCTTTTCCAGTGAAACAGAAAGAAAAATAAAAATAAAAGTTATTTTTAACTTATGAGAGAATAAAAAAGAATTTTTAATTTGATTTATTGTGAGGCAAATGTGTTTTTGTTATGTTTTTATTGTATTTGTGATTCGTATAAATGATTTGAGATTTCATTTACTCAATTGGTTATGGACTTATTGGTGTTCATGTGGTTGGTCTCTCCCTCTATAATAACTTACGTAAAACAATACAAAATCCCTCTCAAAGTGCGGTACAAAAACAGAAGGGTGGGCCCAGCAAATGTTTTGTAATTAATTTTTTTAACCATCAAATTAATGTAATATTTAACGCTGAACACAAATATGAAGTCGATTTTGGGGTAAATCGAATATTTTTCGAGTTATTCGACCTTTTGTTCAAAAATATTTTATTGTCATTTATGCATATGATACATCAATTCTATGTAAATTTTAACGCTGAACACGAATATGAAATCCATGATTTTTTAATCTCAAATACCTTTCGACTTATTCGACTTAGAACATATAATTTAGATTATTTACGCCTCTAGCGCCATCTAGGATTGTCCGACTAGATCGAAATTAGATCCATTAGAACAATGACAATTTACCCGAAATATAATCCACTAACTTACCTATATCTAAATGTAGCCGTTTTAGCACAATCAATGAAATAAAATGACAAAAATGCTTATTTGTGGGGCCCTCCTGTACATTTCATCTGCTTGCGTCCACTCGCTCAGCCTACTCTAAAAGGGGGTCTACTCGTTCTGGACTCCTACCGGGCATGGACCGCCTACTAAAAAAAATTTTCGAACAAAAGGTCGAATAACTTTAAAAATATTCGATTTATCCCAAAATCGACTTCATATTCGTGTTCAGCGTTAAAATTTACATTAATTTGATGGTTTAAAAAAATTAATTAAAAAACATTTGCTGGGCCCACCCTTCTGTTTTTGTACCAAAAGTGCTGCACATGTGTTCTTATATATGCCCACATTATTGATGAACAGCTCTAATACACACTATACAATATTTTGTACAGTTAAAGGCGTAACCATAGCAGCGTGTTTTCTTGGATGCCAACATCTCTATATATTATACAGTTGTTCTTATATATGCCCACATTATTGATGAACAGCTCTAATACACACTATACAATATTTTGTACAGTTAAAGGCGTAACCATAGCAGCGTGTTTTCTTGGATGCCAACATCTCTATATATTATACAGTTAGTCATTAAGTCATTGGTTTGGGACGAGTGAGTGAATCGCTTAATACATAACAAAACCTAATTATATGAAGAAAATCGTGTTTTTCTATCCAAACGTATAGCGAATATTACATTCACTATAATTTGATTGAGTAATGAATACCTTTCCTCTACTGCTATCATAATGTATGACAAAATACGATACGAATTGTTTGAATTCCTGTGCATATTATGTATGCATACATTTCAATGATAGTTAAAAGTAGTTATAATAAAAATAAAAGTTTACAAAAAATGTTTTTTAAATAAATGATTAAATTTCGTTTACTCTATCCAAGGATATTGTATTGCAATTTGCAATCAAACGCTCAAAAGTTATTTTTGACAAACTTTTCAACTAATATTATAAGCACTGGAATTCGCATTACGTTATGCTGTAGTCGACGACAAAACATATTTAAATATCGCCTAACAATAAACATCCTATCATTTAGAGTGCTATTTGTTTCAACATTTCAAACACAATATATTCGTAATTAAAAAATTAAAAAAAATTAAAACAATTTAAAACAAAGTCAAACATTAACTTAAAAATAAACTAGTTACAACTAATTGTTTTATAACTATGGATGAGAGACACAAATAGTGGGCTAATAGCCTCTGAGCGCAGCATAACTTTAATAAATGCAATGTAGTGATGGGCAAAAGGTTAAAAGTCTCAAAATGTTTTCACCTTTGACCCTAAGGGTCAGCTATACCTTTGGCCATCACCGCAATTAACCCTGGGTTAACTCTTTGACCCTCAAAATTTGCGACTATTTCCAACAATAATTGCGAACCAATTCGATAAATTAACTGCAATTTGGGATGTGCATCAAGATTTTCAACGTTATTATCAAACATTCAATATTTTTATTTAGAAAATTTCAATTAGTTTAAAAAACAATTAATTTGATTCAAATATTTGTTATCCGAAAAAATTCCATTAGTTTTAATTCATAGTATTTACGTTATAAACTATTTTGTTATAATTGTCACAATCAGTATAATAACTACCAGGTCTGAGAGTCAAAAGTTAACCCATGATTGTCTGACTTTTAAACTTGATCATGGCATTAAAAATGTTGATTTTGACGGTGGGTTGACGCGAGTGAATTTGCTCTTCACTATGTGCCTCTCTTGACTTGTAATGCTTATACATTGTGATGACGTCAGAGCACACCTTTGTGCCGAGTTATGCACATATACTGTACAGTTTGTACACTTGTCAGTACCACTTGTAGTACAGTGTAGTGAATAGTGAGCGCCATTTCATACCAATGCCAACCATTGCACCACTGCTTCAAACCTAAACACAAGTGAATTGTTAGCATTAAGTTGTTTTACATTGGATAAAGTGGTCAAACATTTGTATTCAAGTGATTGTCAACTCATTTCGTCCATAACTGATCCAACCATTGCGGTCAGAGGCCAGCGATGACCACTTTATGACCACTTTTATTGGGATTTAAGTGTTTTTGAATGCAAACTCTATGTGAAAACAAGTGCACAATAATATGTGAACAACAAGTTGTGTGGCATTGAGTGCAACAACACATACCGTCGAAGAAGCCATGGATAACACGAAGACAGCCACTAGTGTTGGACAGGAGAGGGAGACCCTCAGCAATATCATCGCCCAATGGAATGCCAATCGCTTGGATCTGTTTGAGATCAGCCAACCCAACCAGGTATGAGATGTGCCAAACATTATCATCCATTGCTATGCAAAGTGCAATCCACAGCTCTCCCTCCCACAGCACTCTCCCATAGCTCTCCCACAGCTCTCCTCCCATCGCTCCCTCAGCCCTCTCTGCCTATGGCTGCGAATAACCGATGATTTAATTTAATGAATAATATGATTGTCTCGTTTGACAGGCGCTGGAATTTCATGGAGTTATGCGATACTACTTCCAGGACTCGGGTGCGAAAGTGGCCACAAAATGCATACGAGTGTCGTCTACGGCCACCACTCAAGACGTGATCAATATATTGATTGAGAAATTCCGTCCCGATATCCGTATGCTATCGGTTCCCGAATACGCTTTGTATGAGATCCACGAAAACGGAGGTATTTATGGTTATAATTGATATAAAAACTCAATACTATTGTGACAGTATGTAGTGCACACGTGTAGTACTGTCTGTCTCTTTTAGACATCTTTTTCTGTCTCTTTTTTCAAGAGTTTTGAAATTCAAGATTTTTGTTGTTTCTTGTGTTGAAAAACATATTTTATGACAACATTTACTCAAATTATTGTTTTGATTGAATTGAATAGAAGAGCGAAAGTTATCGGAAGAAGAAATGCCACTTTTGGTGCAACTCAATTGGCACAGAGACGACCGCGAGGGCCGCTTCCTATTGCGCCGCATGAATGATAAGACACATGTAAGTCATGAGCAGAGCTTTACATATTTTACACAACACTTCCAAACCCATAAACTTAACCAACCTCTTCCTCCATCTCCTCTAACAGCTCTCTCTCTCTCTCTCTCTAAGCAACTTAAAATCTTTACACTTCCTCGCGTGATTTCACTGCCGTCGGGATTCGTTTCGGACAGAAATGGCAGCCTTTCGAGCGCCTCATCGTATTTGGTATATCCTGCATCCCTTTCGCACTTTACCCTCACAGCGCTGTTATAACTGTTAGTCCTTTTCAAAACAGTAATAATTTATGCTAAAAACACTTAACGAACTTTGATCTCAAATTTTTGCCACAAGTTTTGGCGCTTTTTGTCTTTTAACGACTGCTTTATATAAACATTTGTCTATAAATATAACTCCGAAAACCATTATTAAACGTGAATTTTATGTTTCTGTTTATTTGTCTTTACTATTCACTCGTACTCTAACACAGAAACTGATTTGTTGAACACAAATGTGTCTCTAGTTTTGCCAGAGATTAGTTGTCTTGAATTGTGTAGCATTTGATTAACTGTATTATGTGTTGAGAAATGTTGAAAAATACAATGAAATGATCTGTTATTCAGTTACCGGGCTTTGAGTCGACGACCGATGAAAATAAATTCAAACGAAAGCTTTCGAAACGGGAGAAAAAGGAGCAGAAAAAGCGCGAAAAGCAATTGAAAGCCAAAGCGAACGACGGAAAGGGTGGCGACGGGAAGGACTCGTTAGCCGAGAAGCTGTACACGGAGTTACCCGAAACGAGTTTCACGCGATCCATATCTAATCCCGAGGCAGTGATGCGTCGCCGCAGACAACAGAAACTCGAGAAGAAGTTACAGCAATTCAGTCAAGAAGGAGGCGTCGAAGCCGGTCAGTACATGTCATGTCATTACCAGTCCTCCTATGCTATTGTGTTGCGCGAAAAAAGTTGCGCTCAAATGTCTCTTTTGATTTGTTGCGTGTTTTAGGCGGAACTCTGAGAATATTCGGCGAATCCATTAACCAAGACGTGCCATACAAGACAATCCTACTGTCAGATCGAGACACAGCCGCTCACGCCGTCAAAGAGATACTCGAGAAGTACGGCAAAGAGAAGGAGGACCCAGTGGTCTACTGTCTCGTACAACTCATTGTTCCCGTCGCTAACGGAGACATCAATACAATCAACGATTTGCACAATTCGGCCGGAATTCGGGAGTATATCTTAGATGACGACGACTGTCCGCTTTCCATAGAGAAGGCGCACAACAAGTCCAGAGGTGTCCTAACGTTTCACATCCGTCGGCGTCCGTCTGACTATCAGCCGCGGAAGAAGAAGAAGAAACCCAAACAAATAAAGGGCGAAATGGATGCCGGATATACCAAATACGATGAGGCGCTCGAAAGGCTGCCATTTCTGTCCGAAACGAATCCCGACGGCAGTGAAATCACGCGAGGATTGCCTAAAAAGCATTACCTGTACGTCAATATGACAGAAGTGGGTTCCGAGCGGTCGAGTGCCACAAATCACAGCCAATCGTTGCAATTATACGGCCCTAACGTTCAGGCGAGACATTGCGTGATAGCGCACACCGAAGGCATCGTTACCGTTACGCCCAGCAGTCGTGACGCCGAGACTTACGTTAACGGACTTCGTATCTACGAGACGACAATTTTGAGACACGGAATGCTCGTCCGTTTCGGCAAAATTCACACCTTTAAGTTCATTGACCCGTTGGACGATCAGTCGCGACAACTCTCGCCCACCCTTATGAGGGGTACAGTTCACAGTAGTCTACGAAAAATGCCCGACGATATCAGGTTATCGGCGCCGCAATCGCGGGGCAGCTATGAGACCACGTTTGACGCCGACGGCAATGTGGAGACCACTTCCATGACCTCCAGAGATGAACGTATGTCGAAGAAATCGGACGAAACGAATGGCTCGAATCCGCGACAAATGACTGGAAATGGACCTATAAATCGAGATAATAGTCAACAACACATTCATAATAATGGCAATAATGCTGTGCGAAAGGGTTCCGATCCTATACTGCCCGCCATTCTGGAGCTCTGGGAAGAACGAGAGGACGCATTTCTTAATCAAATTATCAATCATATTGATCCCAATGGAGTACAGTTTAAACTGGCCGTCACTTATACGAGTGAGTCATGCATTTTGCTATATAAATATTGTTTTATGCAAATTAATATCACATTTGTTTGCTTTTAGAGAAAGTTTTCAATTGTTTATTCAAATACAGTATTAAATATTTTGTTTGTGTTTATAATTAATTCTCTGCAGTCTATATGGGATTCCGATTCAGAGCGTCGACACACTTCAAGCCAGAGATAGTGCCCAACGAAAGGGCGCATCGATTGACAGAGTTTGCCAACAAAGTGTCGAGTATTATCCATCAAGTGATCGATGATCATTACCGCGAGCCCTCGCACCTGGCCTTCTGGTTGGGCAACTCGTCTGAGTTGTTGCACTTTCTCAAACAGGACATACACTTAAGTCCGTTCACATACGACGCCCAGGACTTGTTGGCCGAAGCGGTGCAGTTGGCCTTCAGAAGTCTCGTGATGTGCGAACACAGCGAACTCCACAACGCTTTGCCCGCAATACTCGAAGACTGTGAGGACAGTATGGATGATAACGTGTCGGTCACCACATCTAAGTTACTCATAGTGTTATCCAACGCCATGGGTTTGCTTCGTCGGTGTCGAGTGAACGCCGCGCTGACTATACAACTCTTTTCGCAACTCTTCCACTTCATTAATATGTGGTTATTCAACAAAGTGATCGGTTGTGTCGCCGACTCGCCCGTCAACTATTGCACCCGTGTTTGGGGTCTTAGGCTTAAGAAACGTCTCGTGCAGATGAGAGTGTGGGCTGAGAAACAGGGACTCGAGTTGGCGGCCGATTGTCATCTGAATTGTATCGTCCAAACCGCGCATTTGCTTCACTCGCCGAAAGGCACGCCCGAAGACATCAGCAATATATCTGAAAAGTGCTCGAAATTGAATTCACTGCAAATGAGACAAATCCTCGAGCGATACGAACCGGCAGTCAATGAGACGCCGATTCCCCGCGAACTCATCGAAGCGGTGGTGAAAGTGGCGGAAAACACTGCCGACGAAATGGCCAGAACTGACGGACGCGACATTCGGCTCGAAGAGGAGCCCGACCTGCAGTTGCCATTCCTGTTGCCCGAAGACGGATATTCGTGTGAAATAGTTTCGGGCATTCCTTCCGGTCTAATAGAGTTCGTGCAGCCAATGACTCAATCGGGTTTGTGTCACCTCACTATCCAACCGACCTCTTCAGGCGATTGGACTATATATATGCAATCCTCGCAAAACAGCCCCAAAATGCCCAAAGATATGCATTCAAACACTGGACACGAACCCACAGCTACTGACAGTCAACCGCCGCCACAGACTTCTCAACCGCCCATTTCTATGACTTCGTCGCTTCTTATGACACAACCGCAGACACAACAACAACAGCCACTACCGTCTGTGCCCACACAGTCTCAGCCACAACTGCAGCAGCAAATGCTTCCGCCGTCTGCGCGCGGATCGACGGCATCTACTTTCAATGAGCCCGAAGTGCAACTATTGAAACTCCAAAAGAGTAACAACGGAATGGGTCTGAGTATTGTGGCCACGAGAGGGGCCACTCAGGAACGGCTCGGCATTTACATCAAATCAGTTGTAAAGGGAGGAGCGGCTGACGCGGTAAGCGATCGATAATTTTTTTTGACTTTAATTTTGAAAGATTAGCACTAAATTAATGAATTATTCAGAAGTGCTTTTCAATTGAGAAAGTATTTGTACCAAAAAAGTGAAATGTAATGAAAATGGGTTTTTAATGTGTTGTAAAGGATGGAAGGCTTACAGCTGGCGATCAATTGCTTCGAGTAGACGGCCATTCACTGATAGGCATAACTCAAGAACGTGCGGCTGAATTAATGATCCAAACGGGACCAATCGTAACGCTTGAAGTCGCCAAACAGGCGGCCATATATCACGGACTGTCACACATTCTAACACAACCCTCGCCATCCATATCCAGAGGTATGCCATTCATATAGTGATTCACACTCTCTATGCCCTCAACATTACACTCCTGTGCCAATCAATTGACTCCTCGTTTAATTTTGTTGGCATTTTCTTTTCCTTTTGGTCACGTTTTTTCGATAATATTCACTAATCTTCAGATCATTTGATTAGTTTTGCTTTTCCATACATTCCTCGATATATAATGTGGTGTTGTTTTGTTGTTTGAATTTATTGCTTAGTTTTCGTTCATTGAATTGTTTTTTAATTGAATAACTTATCTATTATTGCCATCCATTATCAATATAACAACTCTTGTTTTCTTCTTCTCACTCACTCTCTCACTCTCACAACCCTTTCATTGACTCTCTCTCTGTCGCCTCACATATAATGGATTAGTGTCTTCGACTCCATTATCTCAAACACATCTTCTTAATGACTGTTTGATTAATTGTAATGAATTGTATGTCGAGAGCAAACTGAAAAGCTCTGCGAGTTTTGATTCACTCAATACACAAATTAATTGCTTCGACAACTCTGTGTTCAATTCCGACACAACTATCTGTGCGGACAATATATTTGATTGCGAAGTGAGAGATATGTTGGCCAACGATAACGCCGTCAAAAATATATCGCCCAACCAATGGGAAGCCGTTCAGACATTAGACCGACAGGCGATCAAAGGTAAGCAAAAGGCTACCAATGAGTGCCCGAACCCGAAGAAGACAAACTCCACATCGAATCCATTAGCGTATCTGAAAAGTGCTTTATTTTCTCAAAAAATACTTCAATTCCGACTCAAATCGCAGACAAACGCCGCGCATAACAAGAGGCCAGCGGTTCGTCAGTCAAAGTCTTTGAATCTGACAAACATTATAAATGACAACCAGAAGGAAGAGAAGACTAATTATTTGTGTGATAGTCAGCAGCAATTGATGCCGAGGTCTATGACCAGTAGTGGTGTATCAAAACCGATGGCAAACGTGTTGTTGAAATGCAAAAGCGATGAATCGTTGAATTCTAACCCCAATAGCATCTGTTCCTGTCTCAGCAATTGCACCGTTTGTAACGATATATTCAATAACTGTATTATTTGCCAACAAATCACCAAATATTATGCCAATTCACTGAAACTCAAATCAAGTGAAATATTTTCTAAGCAATTAATTCAATCGGCGATCAATCAAATATCGCTCGCAAAGTGCAACTGTCTCTCCTGTCTATCCTCTAATAGCTCTTCCGTGTCTTTTGCCACCGCTTCTAACAGATCCCAAACAAACAGTAATTCAATCGCTAATAATAGCGCCACTAATGCCGTCAATAGTACTGGTATTTGTAAATTATATCTTGTATTATATAAGTTATATATCTTTCTTATAATCTTATCGGTTGTTTCGATCGTTTTGGTTGTGATTATGTTTTTTGTTAAATTACTTTTTTATTACCCCATTATTTGTACAACAAATTAAATTCATTTGTTTCTTTCGTTTTAAAACGAGATTACAATCGTTTTGTTGGTTAACCATTAGTTATACGCGCTTTTGAACCCCAAAAGCAGTTTCACACAACGTTTTTCTCTGTTTGCATGACTTGTGATTCGTTGCGTTTTTTCTAACTGTTGTCTGATTTATAGTTTTTTGATAATTTAATTATTTTCACATTTATTCCGTTTTTTGCTGTTTATTACTGTTTTCGTTTCGCACACACTATTAGCGCACAATTATTTCACTACAAAACAAACTAATGTTTTTTGTTTTCATCGACGCCTTCAGGCTATGGAAACCCGCGACGAATGAGCGAAAGAGATATTCCGAGTCGAGTGAATCACGAACAGGAGCTCCAGATGCGGGCCCACAGGAACCACATGAACGCCTCCGCCCAACAGCTCCAACACCAACAACAGCCCCGAATCCAGGGCTCTAAGAGTGTGCCAACACTGGTTGACCCGAACCAACCCACGCCACAGCAGATGAATGGCGGCGTTCCTCCGCCCCCTTCCGTACTCCAATCCCAGCGACGGCCAAATGAAATGCCTGGACAGCAGCCGTATCCGCAACAATACAACTCAATGCCAAAGTCCGGTCCAGACTATAAGCGGCCGGTTGGGTACTTGTTATGCGCGTTGATAAGCCGCGTAG
The DNA here is from genome assembly GCA_905368565.1 of Medioppia subpectinata. Lineage (NCBI taxonomy): Eukaryota > Metazoa > Arthropoda > Arachnida > Sarcoptiformes > Oppiidae > Medioppia > Medioppia subpectinata. Next base: position 1,736 of record CAJPIZ010001470.1, on the reverse strand, counting down.
TGTACTACGGGCCGTTGATGTTGTGCTAGCGGTTGATATCGGGGAGGGCTGGGCTAAGCGTCGAGTCACAGGTGAGGGTCGTCAGGATGTCTTCGTCGCAATCGCAACAATTATATCCCGAAGAGCGTCACTACCAGAACATACAGTTATATCAAATACAGCCAAAACCGTCGCCCAATTCAGTGCCACAACGACCACCCATTCATAGCTCCCACTCATCGCTTCAAGCCGATGGTCAGCAACACTATAACCCGCAGCAAAACTCGAGACCAGTGTCGGCTCTTATCGCCAACCGAGAGCCCGACCAATACATGGGCCAAATGGCCAACAGTCCGGGCACTCCCACATCGCCGCGACCACCGATTAGTATGAATCCCAATATGATGTCAGCTCCCGATCAGTTCCATTACCCGCAACAATACACGAGCGGTCCTATACTGACGCGTCAATCATCGCAGGACTACTCGGACTCGCAAAACATGATGGATTACCCGTCGCGTAATTACCCGCCACCGCACCCGCCATACATCGATTCGAGACATCCGAGGGATCTGATGAGACAGGAGGCGAAGATGGATGAGATGAGGGAAGAGGTGAAGCGCCGCGAAGACAGGGAGAGAATGTTATCGGGCGGCGGAGGACCGCAAATGAATTCACTGCTCCGCGGGGCGCCCGCCAACGGGCCGTGGGCTCAACGCCCGCCATACTATCCGCCTTCGCAACAACAGATGCCAATGAACGGCGGACCACACATGCGAATGGCGCCGCCTCCACAACCGGCCCCTAAGCCCAAGCCATCGGCCGCCCAACTGTTGTCCAATTACGGCCAAAACTCGTATTCCCGAAACTCGTATCGCGAACCACACGAAGCCATACCTCACCAGCAGCCGAGCCAACCGCCGCCAACTGTCAGCTACCGGTACGGGCCGTCAGGTTATCCGCCATCGCGTCAGTCAGAGCCGGCGCTGCGTTTGGCGCTTTTTGTCTTTTAACGACTGCTTTATATAAACATTTGTCTATAAATATAACTCCGAAAACCATTATTAAACGTGAATTTTATGTTTCTGTTTATTTGTCTTTACTATTCACTCGTACTCTGAAACAGAAACTGATTTGTTGAACACAAATGTGTCTCTAGTTTTGCCAGAGATTAGTTGTCTTGAATTTGTGTAGCATTTGATTAACTGTATTGTGTGTTGAAAAAATGTTGAGAAATACAATGAAATGATCTGTTATTCAGTTACCGGGCTTTGAGTCGACGACCGATGAAAATAAATTCAAACGAAAGCTTTCGAAACGCGAGAAAAAGGAGCAGAAAAAGCGCGAAAAGCAACTGAAAGCCAAAGCGAACGACGGAAAGGGTGGCGACGGGAAGGACTCGTTAGCCGAGAAGCTGTACACAGAGTTACCCGAAACGAGTTTCACGCGATCCATATCTAATCCCGAGGCAGTGATGCGTCGCCGCAGACAACAGAAACTCGAGAAGAAGTTACAGCAATTCAGTCAAGAAGGAGGTGTCGAAGCCGGTCAGTACATGTCATGTCATACCAGTCCTATGCTATTGTGTTGCGCGAAAAAAGTTGCGCTTAAATGTCTCTTTTGATTTGTCGCGTGTTTTAGGCGGAACTCTGAGAATATTCGGCGAATCCATTAACCAAGACGTGCCATACAAGACAATCCTACTGTCAGATCGAGACACAGCCGCTCACGCCGTCAAAGAGATACTCGAGAAGTAC
>CAJPIZ010001469.1:0-16561 GCA_905368565.1 Medioppia subpectinata | reverse complement strand
TTGCTTACTTATGTCTATTTGATTGGATTCGTAGTACTATTGCCCGCATTCTGTGGTCTTGTGATCGCTTTCCGGTATTTCCACGACAGAGAGTCCGAGTATTTCAGTGAATACCTGAGCGGTAGTACTTCGAGGATCACTGACTCCTCTGTTCTCATGAGACAAAGTGTCGGCAATAAGAGGAAAACAACGACCAGTAGTATCGCTCAGTCGGAGCCCTCGGCCGTCATTTCCACAACAACTTAATTATACATAAAGTTATCAATTATTAACCTATTCTTGAAATATATATTTATTTTTTATTTGATTATTTTGTATGCTTTAGTATTCGTTACTTTTTGTATTTATTATTTTGTTTTATTTCTAATAAATTCTTAAATAATAATTAATTAAATCAATTAATATTGTTTTATTAGTTGCATGGTCATTCATGACTACTCTTTGAAATACTATTGATAGCATATTATGAGATATGAATCATATAATTCTGTAATTCTCAAAGAGTAGTCATTAAAACGTTTATAAAAAACACTTTAACTATACTTTACTAAATCGAGAATTTATTATAATTGTTATGATTTTATAAACTTATAGTCAAATGCTTTATAAACAGATTTATAACATTATTGTTGTCTTTTACCGTTTAAATAGTTTGTAATTTTAAAAATTCAAATATATTTTATAATGATTTACAAAATGTTTGTTTTGATAATATTTGTCACTAATATCTTGATGTCTGTTACGACACAAATAACAAGTGGAGGAATAAGTGATTTACACAAACAAATGCCTCAAATGCCAGATAAATATGAATTTGATGTCTGGAATGAATGGTTGATTCAAATGAAAGATTTTAACACAAAAGTGTGGAAATTAATGTCAAAATCAACACAAAGTGCACACAATGTGACACAAATTCACGATGAATTGAAATCATACGAAGAAAAAGTGACCAAATATTTAGAAAATGAAATAAAATTTAAGAAAATAACGAAAAGATCTTTTACACAAAATACCATTCATTACTATCAGTCGAGTCTAAGACAAGTGACTACTTATGAGATATACGAAGTGGAGGACAAAAAGCCGCCATTCTTTGAACAATTACTTACTTTGGATGCAGAAGAAGTGGTCAAATACTTTAAACGAATGCGTGAACAATATTTCGGACCCATTTATAAAGAAATAATAGTATTAAAAGTGGGTAAAGATGTTTGGATGCATAACGAGTGGTATTGGTATTCAATAATCAATGAAACAGTGAAACAATTGGATGATTACAAAGACTACGACGAGAATAAAGTCAGGTTAGGAATTTATTTGGGCGGATACGGGCCTGACATTAAGAAATATGGTAAAGAGTTTCCCGACTATTACACCGAAAGTGTTATTCTTCGCAAATATCTTCAAAATTGTGTTTATTTTAAAATAACTCTCCAATCGATAAATGATGTGTCAATGAAATGGAAGTATGAGAACGTTGTCCACGAAAATAACATGTATTTGTACTGTATTTGCTGTTTGGCACCGATTTTGTATCTTTTGGGTTATATCTTATTTTTTATACATTTTTTGAAACTTTGATTTCCAACGAATAGTCATATGATTAAAACTTTTATATAAATATCTGAATTAAAGAAAAATTAGTTGAAAATAATATTCTTTAATTACAGTAATTTTTTGTACACTTTTATTATATTTGGGTTTTAATAAAACGCGACATTATTTTAATTGTTATGAATTTCTAGTTATAGTTCAACGAATTTTACATAAATTAATTATATTATTGCTGTCTTTTACCGTTAGAATAGTTTATAATTAATTAAATCTTAATATTCAAAAATAGTCTCAAATGATTTACAAAATGTTTGTTTTGTTAATAGTTTTCACTAATATCTTAATGCCTGTTATAACACAAACAACAAGTGATTTACACAAACAAATGCCTCAAATGCCCAAACTCTATAAATACGATGTTTGGACTGAATGGTTGACTCAAATAAAAGATTTCAACGATAATGTGTGGGAACTAATGTCAAACTCCACACAAAATGCACTCAATGTAAACGACATTCACACGGGATTGAAGTTTTTTGAAGAACGTTTGATAAAATATTTAGAAAATGAATTTGATTTTTTAAGAGAAAGAAAAGAATTGCTCAAAAATACGTTCCGTTACTATCAGTTCAGTCTAAGACAGGTCTCTATTTATGAGATATACGAAGCGAACGACAAGAAGCCGCCATTCTTTCCCAAATTAGTTGACATCAGTGGCACTACAGCCGAAGCTTTCATTAAAGATATGCTTCAAATTTATTTCGGACCCATTGTTAAAGAACTGGACGTTGAATTAGTTGGTAGAGATATTTGGATGCATAATAACAACTGGCAATGGTATTGGACGTGTAAGGTTTCGTACAATGCAATGTATAAATACAGATGGGCTGATAAGAGTGCACTTTGGTTGGCCATGACTGTTTCGCCAGAAACTTACGCTAAAGTTGTCAAATATGGCAAAGAATTGCCCGACTATTACACCGATTGTGTGATTCTTCGCAGATATCTTCGAAATAGTGATGACATTAGAATACCTCTCGTCATAAAAATGGAAACTTTAGTGAAATGGAAATACGAGTCCGTTGTCCACGAAAACGATTATTATATGATTTCGATTTGCATTTTGTCAGTGATTTTCAATTTCAAGAGTTTCTATATATTCTGTGAATCTGAAGATTTGGACGTTTCTAATGAATCCATAAATGAGTGATTCATTGAATTGTTTATTTAATTATTTAAAACAATTTTAATAAATAATTCTCTATTAATATCTTCTAAATTCATGAAATAAATATTATTTTATTTTATTTATTTATTTATAAGTTATCTTTTATTTATTATTTTATTTAGTAATAGCCATTATTGTCTGTAAATTTAAATAAAATACATTAAAACAAATGTCTAATCACTATTTTAAACTTTAATTTGAATTAGCTTAAGATACTAAATTAAATAAAACTCAATTTTAAGATAATTCATATTACCATTTATAACATTACAAAAATTTTATATTTTAAAACTATTTAGTCACTTTATACTTTTAATCAACTTTTATACAAAATTTAATAAATATAAAAACATTTACTAAAAGTTTAACTGTACATATATTTCAATTCTTTAATTCTCAAAGAGTAGTCATTAAAACATTAATTTAACAACTATTTTAACTATACTTTACTAAAACGAGAAATTATTATAATTGTTATGATTTTATAAACTTATAGTCAAATGATTTATAAACAGATTTATAAAATTATTGTTGTCTTTTACCGTTTAAATAGATTGTAATTTTAAAAATTCAAATATAATTTATAATGATTTACAAAATGTTTGTTTTGATAATATTTGTTACTAATATCTTAATGTCTGTTACGACACACACAACAAGTGGAGGAATAAGTGATTTACACAAACAAATGCCTCAAATGCCAGATAAATACGAATTTAAGGTCTGGAATGAATGGTTGATTCAAATGAAAGATTTAAACACAAAAGTTTGGAAATTAATGTCTAAATCAACACAAAGTGCACACAATGTGACACAAATTCACGTCGAATTGAATTCATACGAAGAAAAAATGACCAAATATTTAGAAAATGAAATCAAATTTAAGAAAATAACAAAAAGATCTTTTACACAAAATACCATTCATTACTATCAGTCGAGTCTAAGACAAGTGACTACTTATGAGATATACGAAATGGAGGACAAAAAGCCGCCATTCTTTAAACAATTGCTTACATTGGATGCAAAAGAAGTGGTCAAATACTTTAAACAAATGCGTGAACAATATTTCGGACCCATTTATAAAGAAATAATAGTTTTAAAAGTGGGTAAAGATATTTGGATGGATAACGAGTGGTATTGGTATTCAATAATCAATGAAACAGTGAAACAATTGGATGATTACAAAGACTACGGCGAGAATAGAGTCAGTATAGGAATTTATTTGGGCGGATACGGGCCTGACATTGAGAAATATGGTAAAGAGTTTCCCGACTATTACACCGAAAGTGTTATTCTTCGCAAATATCTTCAAAATTGTGTTTATTTTAAAATAACTCTCCAATCGATAAATGATGTGTCAATGAAATGGAAATACGAGAACGTTGTCCACGAAAATCATATGTATTTGTACTGTATTTGCTGTTTGGCACCGATTTTGTATCTTTTGGGTTATATCTTATTTTTTATACATTTTTTGAAACTTTAATTTCCAACGAATAGTCATATGATTAAAACTTTTATATAAATATCTGAATTGAAGAAAAATTAGTTAAAAATAATATTCTTTAATTACAGTAATTTTTTGTTCACTTTTATTATATTTGGGTTTTAATAAAACGCGACATCATTTTAATTGTTATGAATTTCTAGTTAAAGTTCAACGAATTTTACATAAATTAATTATATTATTGCTGTTTTTACCGTTAGAATAGTTTATAATTAATTAAATCTAAATATTCAAAAATAGTCTCAAATGATTTACAAAATGTTTGTTTTGCTAATAGTTTTCACTAATATCTTAGCGCCTGTTATGACACAAACAACGAGTAGAGGAATAAGTGATTTACACAAACAAATGCCTCAAATGCCCAAAACATACAAATTTGAGATTTGGAATGAATGGTTGATTCAAATGAAAGATTTCAACGATAATGTGTGGAAACGAATGTCAAACTCAACACAAAATTCATACAATGTAATCGACATTCACTTGGGATTGAAGCCACTTGAAGAACGTTTGACCAAATATTTAGAAAATAAATATAATTTTTTTAAAAAAAGGAAAGATTTGCTCGACTATACGTTGCTTTACTATCAGTTCAGTCTAAGACAGGTCTCTACTTATGAGATATACGAAGCGAACGACAAGAAGCCGCCATTCTTTAATCAATTACTTGACATCAGTTCCGGTCCTGTCTTAGCGTTCATTGAAAAAATGGTTGACATCTATTTCGGACCCATTGTTAAAGAACTGGATGTTTTATTAGTTGGTAAAGATCTGTGGATGTATTACAACAACTGGCAATGGTATTGGAAGTGTAAGGTTTCGTACATTGAAATTAATAAATACAGACACGTTCCCTGGCAGGCAATTGCGGCCCTCATAGGTTTGAGTAATGTATATGAGACAGAAGCTTACAAACAAGTTGTCAAATATGGCAAAGAATTGCCCGACTATTACACCGATTGTGTGATTCTTCGCAGATATCTTCGCAATAGTGTTGACGTCAAATTCAATTTCCTTTCGGCGGATGTGATAGTGAAGTGGAAATACGAGTCCGTTGTCCACGAAAACGATTATTACATGATTTTGATTTGCATTTTGGCAGTGATTCTCAATTTCAAGAGTTTCTATACATTTTGTGAATCCGAAGATTTGGACGTTTCTAATGAATCCATAAATGAGTGATTCATTCAAATATATATTTAAAACGCTTTTAATAAATAATTCTCTATTAATATCTTCTAAATTCATGAAATATATATTATTTTATTTATAGTTATCTTTTATTTATTATTTTATTTAGTAATAGCTATTATTGTTTGTAAACTTAATTTAAAATAAAATTCGTAAAGACAAATGTCTAATCACTATTTTTAACATTACAAAACTTTCATATTTTAAAACTATTTAAACAACTTTTATACAGAATTTAATAAATACAGAAACATTTACAACACATATCAATGTAAACCACACTTTAATAAACACAACAATTGTATAACTTGTATATAAGTCGTTAAAACACTACATAAATTGACAACCAGAGTGTGTCCGGCCATCAGTGTCTGTGATGTCGATGGCGTGTGAGATGTGAGTGCCTTCCGTGGTGTGGATGATGTGGTCGGGCGTTAATCTCGCGCAACACCTGATCCAGTCTCTGGGGCCTAACGATAACCAAACCTGGGTTTACGTTATGCATAATAAACATGAGTTGCGGACCTAAAAACATGATATTGTGTCGCACGCCGTAGGGAGTGGTCTGCGGGTCAATCACATACACACCGCTGTCGGCCGGTGTCAAGAGTATCGCCTGGTGTCCCATCAGAAACAATAGTCCGGTGCCCTCTTCGACAGGTGCGGCCACCGGTTCCTCCGAGTAGTCCTCTTTGGACCGAATTGTGTGCAGAATATTGGTGTAGACCTCACGACAGACGGGACACCGATTGTGTTGACGACTCCACTCTTGAATACATGGGTAACAGAACTCGTGTAGACATGTGTTAGTGTAGGCCCTGTTCTGCACCCGACAGATACACACCGGACAGTCGGGCTCTCCCTCTTCGTCCGGAATCACTGGTCGACTCCTTTGGCCGACTCCTGTGCCCACACTTTCGCCGCCGTTAGAGCCACTGGTTTGGCCCGAAGTGGCGCCCGACTGGTGGCCAGTGTTTTGACTGCCATTTGAATGATTGTCGCTATTATTGACCATTTCTAATGGGCTCTGAAGTGATGGTAACTCTTTTGATTGGCACCCGTTTCGTGGCTCTAGTGGTGCACTGTTTAGAGCCACAACTGTTTTGATAAATCGAGCCCTAAATCAGTTATTATTGAAGTAAAATTTTGGTTAAATTTAAATTCAAAAATATTTCATGATTTTTAATTTATTGAATATATTTTAAAAACAATTTTCTAACAATAGGTACAAAAATAATTTCAGTCAAAACAAGTAAACAATTATTTTATCTAATTATCTAATTATTTATATAATCATAACATTATAATTGAAAAATATTAAATTAGTTGTGGTGTAAAATATCAAATATCAAGTTAATTGTATAATAAATTAAGTGTATATTAATAAATAATTATAAAAACTAAAACAATTTAACAATAAAGCTATAAAATACAGCGTAAATCTGTGTCACAGAAAAATAAATAGAAAAATATAATTAATTTACAAAATTATTTCAAATAAAAGAGTTTTGGCAATAATTTAAAGTTTGTTGTGATCATAGAGTAGTTCATCGATTGTCGAGTACTTCTTCGTATCAGTAGATCCGTTCAGAAAAGCGGTCAAAATCATAGAGTGTCCCAACTTTGATGAAGCGATCGAGAGGTGAAGGTTTCCATCTGTAGACCAAAATGACTTGACATTCACGACGCCGGGCGTCGGTATCGTCTCAATCACTTCAAACTTATTATATCCTCGATATTGCAGTACATAAGTGGCGCCCAATCGATGGCTCGCAGCCGCTATATATGTCTGTTGGGAGACTTGAAACGTATCCAAAGAGATGACACCATTGATGTCGAGGATCTGAAACAACTCGTAATCGATGCCATTGAAGCGAAGGATATACAAGTGCTGTGTATAGGGCTTATTGTCTTCGTTGCAATTGTTGCCATCATTTGGTGACCAATCGTTGGCGGAAACGACAAAGAGCTCATTATTGGCCGTCGAGACCGTTATGTTAGCACTCGGTTGGGATGAGAGCCGCGAGTTTAGACGCGGCGGCGATTTGTTCAATAATCTCGGATCCGATTCGTAGATCTCTTGCGTTAGGAAAAAGTGATCGATTCCTATATTTAAGCACAAAAATATATAAAAATAATTGTATAAAGTATTTAAATACTTATTTTATGATTAATATGATAAAAGTTTTAAGTTTAAAACAACTTATAAAAAGTTTTACTAAAAGTTAAAGTATTTTTTACCAGAAGAGCGATCCTTATTAAGCGCTGCGAACTGAGCCTCGAGTGTCTTTCCCTGTCTTCTCAACTGCAGTCCGATTGCGTCCAAATGTTTGTCTACTTCTGTAGTAAGTTTGCCGAAGAAGTTGGCCATATCTGAGATATCGTATCCATTTAGGCGGCCATTGATATGCATTTGTCTCATAGACACGGGTTGTATAAACTCAGTGTTTCCGGTGATAAACTCAGGCTTTGTTAGACTGACAGCTCTGTTGACGAGATTATGAATATTGATGCCATTGTAAACACCCGGCGATTGAATATTTCCTCTGACAACTAGATCGGAGGCAAAAGTCTTGGAACCGGTGATCAAATATCTGCCTTTAGTGGTGACAAACGCGTCGACCGGTATATTATTGATCGTTTTCCTGACGACTAAGTTATCGACAGTCACTCTATTTGTGAAGTGAAGCGCCGATTGAATCAACTCTCTGTCGCCATCGAGAGTGAGCCGATTGGCGACAAAGTGAGTCAAATTGATGCCATCGATGTTTTCCTGACGACTAAGTTATCGACAGTCACTCTATTTGTGAAGTGAAGCGCCGATTGAATCAACTCTCTGTCGCCATCGAGAGTGAGCCGATTGGCGACAAAGTGAGTCAAATTGATGCCATCGATCAGTCCGTTGACAAACAGACCTCTTAGGCCAGAGATCCAGCGCTGGAATCGCGTCACTCCAGCGATCGATTCATTAGTGTTGACAAGAATCACATCATTTGGGAATGAGATTCCGCTGAGTTTACCGCCGATGAACGCGTCCCTCTTGAAAGTCACTCTTCCGGTCAATGTCTTGACGCCAGTAATTGGTCTCTGAGTTGCCGACGGACCAGTCGAGCCCTGTTTCACTGTTGTCTGATCCAGTGTCACGATGTTTACTCCGTTCACCAGTCCTTTCACGCTAACAGCGCCGTCCACTTGAGTACGGGATCCGTTGGCTATCAAAGAGGGTCCAGAAAAATCCTTTTTTGAAACAATTGTTTGAGGCATTGTCTTCAGGACCGCGTCGTTCAATATAAAAGTCAAATTCCTGCCATTTATAACATTTCTTAGGATCAGATGCTCGACCATCACATCGTTCTCGAAGGTAACCGGAGCTCTGATCACTTGAGCGTCCGTTCGGCTCACTATCTGCGAGACTAATCGGTTAAAGTCGACGCCATTTATGGGACCCTCAATCATAACGTTTCCCAAGACATTCAAACTGTCAAACTCTTTGGCGCCGCGAAGGCTCTGGAAGTGACTGATGGAGTCGCGTAGGACAGCATTCCTCTCCAGATCTCGTAAATCGCATCCATTCCCTCAATCATAACGTTTCCCAAGACATTCAAACTGTCAAACTCTTTGGCGCCGCGAAGGCTCTGGAAGTGACTGATGGAGTCGCGTAGGACAGCATTCCTCTCCAGATCTCGTAAATCGCATCCATTGATAGTTTTGCCAACAAAAATGTCTGTCAGTGCGGACACAGTCTGATTGAACCGATTATTGCCACTCAATAGCAGATTATTGCCGACAAATGCCAACTCATTTGGTCTCAAGCCGTCAATAGTCGCCGGCGATCGCAGCGTAAGGTGTCTTAAATGAAGATCATTGACAAAAGTCATTGGCGCCAGAATCACGTTATTCCTGGTTCTCGACAGTACTCTTCGGGCTAAGTCGACGACATTAATGCCATTAACAGTTCCGCTAAGATTCAGATCTGATCTGAGTATTACACTGCCATTGAATGTCTTAAAGCCGCGAACAATTATCCCCTTTTGATTCTTCAGTATAACATTGGGACCAAATTCGCGTATTTTAATGCCATTCAACAAATCGCTGATTAAATCTGAGACAAAAACAGTGTTTTGAGTGAAGTTCTTGTGCGAGAAAACCTCTTGTCGTGTATCCAAAGTGACAACATTTGACTTCATGTAATTAATATCAACGCCGCCAACAGTGCCCTCAACCACCATATGTTTGGCACCAATTCCAGCCGCAAAGTGCTTATTGATAATCGGTCTCTGATGTCTTGCCGGCCAGTGATCGCTCAGCACCAGGTCTTGAGCGAAATGCGATAATTTTTCGTTATTAACAGTTGTTTTCACATTAATATCGGACATGACTTCCAGCTGACCAGAGATGTGAGTCGTGGGACTCATTAATATGAGATTACCATTAATTATTTGCTTCCCATAAGTCAACATCACGTCAGATGTGGCGAAACCGTTAACATTAGCTGTGATTACGTTTCCCAACACTTTCACAGATTTCATATGTATTTCGCCGCCAATAATATCTATGGGATTATTAATGCCGTCTTTTTTAACCACTCGTCTCTCAAATGACTTCAGATCTAAACCATTAACTCGTTTGCCATCTCTGAGCGCAACGTTTCCCTTAACGATCACTGGATTATTAAACCACTTTTTGCCAGCAATTACTTCGTGTGGATTCTGTGTTTTGTGCACAAAATCCTCCGGAACTCTGAACCCATTGACATTAGGAGATGATAATTGTCTTATATTGAGCGGACCCTCTATTACCACCGGAACTCGTATTGTTTGGTTCGCAGACTTAAGCCATAGAATATGCGGCAAATCTTTGACAGGATATTGATTAATATGTTTGGCGATTATATTTCCGACAACTATAAGCTTTCCGACAGTGACCGGAGCCTCAAACACAGTGTTTGTCTTATTGATGGCCAGTTTGAGCAGTTCCGAGGGGTCAGTGCCGTCCAAAGTGCTTCCGGAGTCCATTGTTATGTCAGACAATACGGTAATTGTTTTGTTAAATATTTTTCTGCTCACCAATTGCTTGAGAGGAGTGTTTTTCAGCACAGAATCGGCCCTCAAATTCATGCCATTAACAGAATTAGTCTCTATATTGTTAGCAAAATGTACGGGTGTTTTGAAAACATAGTTTCCCGTTATGTTTTGAATAGTGTTTGTCGTAATCACATCCGTCTTGAGCTTAAGACCATTGAAGCGACCGTTGAGGGCGACGTCTCCCCGAACACCAACGGGACCTTTAAATTGCTTGCGGCCGGCGATGTGCTGCTCGCCATCAATGGTCACCGCATTTAACGCCAATTCAGTAATGTTCGCCACTTTATTAATAAGGCCTTTGATAGTCATTTGGCTGACAGTAATCGGCGAATCCATTATCAACTGTCCGGTGATGTGTTGAGTCGGGCCGTTAAGACGTACAGCTCTGCGGGCGATGTCACCGATTTTGTGGCCATTTATAGCTCCAGACATCGCTATAGACGTCGCGTCTAAAGAGTTAAACACTTTATTGCCACCAATTTCTTGTTTTGGTCCCGTTTTGGTGACGATATGGGCGGGACGTATGCCATTGATTGAGCCAAACTTAACACAGTGTTTGTCTTATTGATGGCCAGTTTGAGCAGTTCCGAGGGGTCAGTGCCGTCCAAAGTGCTTCCGGAGTCCATTGTTATGTCAGACAATACGGTAATTGTTTTGTTAAATATTTTTCTGCCCACCAATTGATTGAGAGGAGTGTTCTTCAGCACAGAATCGGCCCTTAAATTCATACCATTAACAGAATTAGTCTCTATATCTTTAGCAAAATGTACGGGTGTTTTGAACACATAGTTTCCCGTTATGTTTTGAATAGTGTTTGTCGTAATCACATCCGTCTTGAGCTTAAGACCATTGATGCGACCGTTAAGGGCGACGTCTCTCCGAACACCAACGGGACCTTTGAATTGCTTGCGGCCGGCGATGGACTGCTCGCCGTCAATGGTCACCGCGTTTAACGCCAATTCAGTTATGTTCACCACTTTATTAATGAGACCTTTGATAGCCATTTGGCTGACAGTAATCGGCGAATCCATTATCAACTGTCCGGTGATGTGTTGAGTCGGGCCGTTAAGACGTACAGCTCTGCGGGCGATGTCACCAATTTTATGGCCATTAATAGCTCCAGACATCGCTATAGACGTCGCGTCTAAAGAGTTAAACACTTTATTGCCACCAATTTCTTGTTTTGGTCCCGTTTTGGTGACGATATGGGCGGGACGTATGCCATTGATTGAGCCAAACTGGCGGTGAAGGTTCAGATGGGAGTGGAGAGAGACATCTCTGTACACATGATTGCCAGTGACTTCTTGAATGTGCGACCAATTGGACAGCAAAACGTCGCTGACATTCACGTTATTGATCGCTTGTCTCACCACCAGATTGTCTACTGTTAGGCCATTATTGAGTGACAAATGAGCGTTAATTACTTGATTGCCATTGATTTTCAATGACTCTTCGGCTAATGTATTCACTTTAATGCCATTCAAAAGCATATCGTTGTTCGCAACGCTCTTAACAGATGAATGTCCGGCACTAATAGGCTCTGTAAACACTGTCCGGCCCTCTATTATCTGATCGCCTGTCTTGTAGACTAAGTTATGCATGTCGTTAGCGATTGTGTCCACTCTATTAGTGAGTCTATTGACCCGAGAGTTCACATCAGTGTTAGTGATTTGTGGCACCGGTTTGTTGCCGTTCGTCAGCAGTAATGTCTTAGCGCTTAATGAGTTAACTATCAGTTTCCCGGTCACTACGACCGGCGACTTTACTTCTTGGAGCTGATCCTTCAGCCAAACCCGATCGGCCTGTTTGGTCAGCTGTACGAGTCCTTCCTCGCGATTCGTCAAACTTTGCTCCAACTTCTTGAGACAAATCCTGAGCGGATCCGTTTCGTGGTGATGTTCGGGCGGCGGTTTGCCCATCAGATGCAACCTCCAGACCGCACTCAACGGCGCTTTCATCAGGTCTTCAAACGTGAAAACCGCGAAATAGGCTCTCTTGAGGTACGCGAAGAGTTTAATGTCGACAAACGCGGGCTCAGGTATGACCAGTTGTCCGTCCGGTTCGTACTTAGCGTTCGGCGATTCCGTGAAGAAAACGACCCGATCTTTGAAAAGAAAGGCCAACAATATCTCGGCGTTGGGCAGTCGTGTGACGGCCACAGCCATGGCGTGTTCGGTCTCCACCAGATCCTGATAGATGAGAAACTGGTCGCCGGCCCACCAATAGATACGCGACCTCTCGTATGGGTTCACAAATATCAGGTAATCGTTGCCATCGACGCGAAAGTGATCCACACGTGTGGCGAAATGCGGGATCACCTGAACGGCTGTCAACTTTTCGTCTTCGCGACTGTTGTAGAAGAAAACAGCAGATCCGCCGACGAAGTTGTTGTTATATTGTTTTCCCATTGTGAGGGATCGGTTGTATTGGGCGACAGCCATATACAGTGCGCCCGACATTTGAAACAGTTTGACAGAAGTGGCGGAATCGGTCCGCGCGCTCGCGATCTCATCGAACTGCGTGTGACGCCACTCATACAGCGTCGCCGATGTCTGCAGAGTTGTGCCGACGGACGTCCTCTTCATGTAAGAGCTGACAGCCATATAAGGCCTGTCGCCGCTCTGGATGACGTCGAAGTCGCTCTGGATGTCCATCTCGATGGTCTGTCTTCGGCGAAAAGTGCGAGCGTTCGGGTTGTACTCATAGACGGCCAGGTATTCACGTTCGCCGCGCGACTTGAACGCCACCACAAGCCATATGTACGACTCGTACAGAAAGTACTGTGTCTTAAACGGCACTCCATTACCCTTTTCGAAATAATAGGCCAGTGGTGTCACTTCGGCGATCTGGTCCTGTGTCTTAACGCCCGCCGGAATCATCTTCAAGTTGGCCAAAACCAACAGTCCGTTCGCGTGACCGGAGAAGAGGTACGTGTAGTGAACCGAGTCCTCGATGACAGCCCACACCCGAATCGGTCCGTTTTGGCGATTGCCCGACAATACATGGCTCGGTAGTTGGCCAAAACCAACAGTCCGTTCGCGTGACCGGAGAAGAGGTACGTGTAGTGAACCGAGTCCTCGATGACAGCCCACACCCGAATCGGTCCGTTTTGGCGATTGCCCGACAATACATGGCTCGGAATTGCTGTGGAAGTGTTGACAACTTTGAGGTCCTGTTCGGTGAGCGCTGCGGAAATACAGCAAAAAAAATAACAAAGTGGTCGTAAACTAGCGGTTCATAAACACTGATGATATGGTTGACTTGATGGCAGACTTACCCCCTTTCGATGGCAAAGTGTAGTCCTGTTTGCGTCTGACTCTCGACTGTTCAAATGATTTGTGAAAATTTAGTTTAAAGGTATTCACGGTTTGCGTCAAAAAGTCCAGAAAGTCCTGAGAGTCCTGTGAGTCCTGAGCGTTGAGTAATGCTATTGAAGTAGGCGTTGAATTACATATCAAATTAAAAGTACTTATAATTATAATTAATACATACTTATGAATGGCAATAACACCGCAATTAACACAATTGATAGTTTCATTTTGCGTTAACCGATGGGTAAATTAACAATATATAGCAAAAATTGAATATCAATTAATAAATTGCAATCAATTTTGTGAACACATTTCAGACACACAATCAGTGAAATGACCGAAACGAGTGCCTAATGTATAATGAAATGCAGCGACAAATATGCCCTTAAATTCAATCCAAATCCTAAACCTCCTCCAAAAACGCTAATCCCTTATCATCTCAACCAATGCTACACTCAATTCAAACACATATAACTAAAAACTAAAGTTAACTAAACTTTATCGACAAAAAAGCGATAATCAAATCAGATAATGAAAAAACACCAAAACTATGGAAAAAATACATAGAGTTTAGGGGAAAAAAAGTTTACAAAACTTTTCAAAAAAGTTTCACAAGTTTTACAAAACTTTTTCAAAAGTGCCAAACAATAAATCACTACTAATCCCATCTAACATAAGGCATTCACATTAGCCTACAGAGTGTCCATCAATGCCGTCACCTCTATATGAGACCCCATAAGCATAAAAATGCGCTCAAAATACACATAATATTAGACGTAATGTGTGTTCAGACGTGATATTTATGGCAAACTTTAAGCGCATTTTGCAAACAATCGATGGATTGTATGGTTTGGGCGCCAATCGGTTCCCATAATGTTTGGGTCCATTGAATGCCATTTGTATTGACACTCAGCAGACATTTAAACACATTTTACACACAAACCACTCATTTGTGTAAACATTTGTTTAATTCATGTTTTAATTCATTTGTAATATTGTTTTATATACAATACAAACCAATTGTATTGATAGTCAGCACCGGTTTGTTGTTGTGATCGCCAGTTGTCTTCTAATTGATCCCATTGTCTGCTCCCATTGAACGCCATGTCTTTGTTTATGAACGAGCGGTCAGTCTTCGGCGATCTCAACGCCACCAATGAGTTGGAAATGTTGGACAATATCTATGGTATGTAATCATGTCTTCGGAGGAATCACTCCTTCGGCAACCAATGATAACAATACTAACCATTGATTGTCTCTCTCTTTGTCTCTTCACCCGTATATGTGATGCCAACCGACAGACCGGACGATAATAACGGCCAATTCGGCGAATATACTGAACATATTGTCCGAGTCTTCGGCACTGAATCCCGAAGAAGAGGTGATCCGGAAGAGAGGCCGCAAGAAGACGCCCAAAGTATCGCAACTGCCGTTACGGCGATCGCCGCGCAAAGCGCCGTCCAATGGCGCGGAACGGATGGCACTGTTGTCGCCCGTGAGGTCTTCGGCGCCGCAATCGGACGGTTCGCACGACTATTTCCTGCGGACGCCGTCGAAGAAGACGCCGTCCAAGAGCTCGACTCCGGGCCGAACGCCACGCAAAACGCCGTCCAAGTCATCGGCGGCCACGCCGTCGACCCCACGGCGAGTGTCGCCCCGAAAACGGCTCCAATTGGACAGCAATGACAGCGGACTCGGACTGACGCCCAGTCCCAGCCTATACAGGGGTCAAGAGTTGACGCCAGTGGTGGGCAACGGATCCAATCCCAAGAACTCCAAAAGCAAGTCATCGACAAAGAGTGCAAACAGTTTGACCAGAAGAAGACGGCGACGATATTTTTGATGACAATGTTTTTCTTCGGAACCGCTTTTATATTTATTTTCAATTTTTAAGTCTCTTTTATCATAATTTTTTTCGCTCAAGAATTTTACTCCCATTTTATTCCTCCGAAACGATTGAATCCATTAATTAATGTCATTTCTTGCTCTCAAAGCCATTGTTATTTCATACCATTACTTGTCTTATATGGACAGCAGATCTCGCATTGAATTTACATGTTTTTAGTCTTTAATTGTCGCTAATTTTGACAATTATTTTAATATTTTACACAAAACCCGAATAGAAAACATACTTTTAAAGTGAATTGCCTTTTGATTTACTCAATGATTAAATTAACCTCTTTTTGATTTGCAATTTAATTAATGCTAAACCCATTGTGTGTTAATTTAATGGTTAATACAATAGTTAATTACTTGTGTTTTTGTGCGGCAATTAATGTATTTAATTAAATATATGATTAATTTCTAGATTAACTTAATTAACAAATAATATATACAAAAAACAACAACATTTGCGAATATTTTAATTGAAAATGTTTGGCGAAAATGATGTTTAAACACTAATATATGGTTTTATGGGTCCCTTTTAAATGCCTTTTCAAATGGTGTTATATATTTGTGAATAACTTTTCTGTTTGTTTATGTGTTTGCCTTATATTATGGTAACTCTTATCGCAAACAAACAGTTTTTTGTTGTGTTATGTTTGTTGCGAATGAATTTTTGCTGCAAAACCAGATCTTGTTATCAGATTCTTTGCGCTCAAGAAATACATTTATTTTCATATTAAAACTCCGGCTATAAGTGAGACGACGGGTAAGAGAGAGAGAGAGAGAGAGAGAGAGA
>CAJPIZ010001468.1:0-16562 GCA_905368565.1 Medioppia subpectinata | reverse complement strand
TATGGCGTCGACACGCCATCCAAACGTCTCTCACCGTTAATTCCGTCTATCGTTAAACCCGAACCGATATTAATCAATAAAATTATCTTTTATTTGTTAATACTCGGCCTACCATTCATTCATTGTAAGCCGCAATGCTTACAATATGATTACAATTATTATTAAATGAGCTATTCCATTAATTATTGATTTACTTAAACATTGCTTAATGATCTCAATACTAACATTTAAATTACATGTATAAACAATTGAGCATTGTCGGATTGCTATTAATATGAACAAGGTTCCATGTAATATCCGAAATAACAACGGTGTATTTAAACCAAACATGATATCCCACGTATTATTATGTGTAAATATGTAAAGTAAAGTGGATATATAGCATAAAATATTAAATGTTAAATAAATATAGCCATAGATTTTTAGTGATTTATTTTGCCGTATATTAAAGTCGCGATCAATGGATAGACCGTTAAATGTTAGGCCAATAATGCGGTGAAACCAAATCAATGGCCGTATTATTAAAATAAGTAATTTGTAACTAAAGCTACAATTAGTAGAAGTTTTCATTTTTACCAATGAATAAAATACTTGTTGAGCCGGTTTTTGCGAATGCCCTATTGGCGACCCATACGCTCATTACAACAAACCTCATATCTGGCACACCCTATACTCGTTTGTTATTTGGCTTACCTGTTGCCCGAAGTGAAGCTTACCGTTCAGCCGTGGTATTTGGTGGTAATTTACGGTACGTTTTGGACGGCAATTAACTTTGCAGTTATGGTTCCCCTGAGTCTGTGGTTTGAGATACCGTTCAGTGGTTTATATGATATGCTCTCAAAATATATGTTTGAATCAAATGTCAAGAAAAATGAGTTTGAAATACAAGAAGAAGGAGAAGAGAATGGGATTAAGACTGAGATGAAAGTTATTCAGCAATAGTTTATTGATTTATATTTATTATTGCTTATTATTAATATGTAATGTATTGTCAATTTTGATTTGTATTTACCATCATCTTTAATCTACTTAAATGGCATAGTTACAAATAATTTGGCCGTTATTTTAATTTTAACAAATATGCTATAAAATTATGCACACAATTATTTGTATAAAATACACCAGGAACAAAACTTATGTATGTTCTTTGTTTCAAAATACTAAATAGTATACTAAATGATAAAATTAAAAAAGCAAAAAGGACACTAACCGTGTACATTTACCCGGAAATTAACGATAAAGGTAATGTTAACAAAATAATGTCAATTATGCTCATTTTGATTAATTTTTAGTTTTTACAATGTGTTTATTTCATAAGTCATTTAAAATAATATATTTGGATTTTTACAAAAACATGTCATTTCATAAATGAAATTAGAATAAAAATTATCGTAATAAAAATACTAATGCAAATATTAACTACTCTGTGCACTTTTAACAATCTAAAATATTTATATAAATTATAAACTTATAGTTAACCTAATAAGCCATGTTATTTTAAGTTGTTGCAACAATATTTATAACATTTAAGATTGTTTAAAAATGTACTTTTTTGAAAATAAAATTAACCCTTTTGAAAATATATAATTTGTTTACTATACAAATAAATTATTTGAAATAATATATGCACACACGCGCCCATTATAACGGGGTTATTGTGAAAAAATCCGCTAGCCAATTTATTTGCTGTTGTAAAACTGCTTTTTTAAATACAAAACTCTATTTTTAATATTCTTAAAAAGACACTAGACAATTTTAATGATATTGAGATTTTAATCATTAAAATCAATTGAGTAATTGTGAAGAGTATTACTTTGTTATAAATAGTGATTACAAAGAGATGTTTTATGCATTGAATTATGCACCTATGATAATGTCCGCAAACAACTCATAATAATTATTCATATAATGTATATTTATATATTATTTTTAAATAGTTAAATAGTATTTTATCTCATATATAACCCAATTTATTATTAAACTAGTTAAAAATAAAATAATTTACATATTAGTTACTGGAAATTATCATATTATTTGTGTTACCAAAAAAAACAATCATGATTGAGTTAACGGCAATTATTATATTTATAACAATATGGTCTGTACTTGTATTGTTGGCCACAATTATACATTTATTTTGGGCAGAAAAGTGTGAAACAATTCACAATAAAACGACATTAAATAAAGTGTTGAATTGTTTTTCACTGATCGCTAATTACCGCAAATCTATTCAAATAAATGACCAAAAAGTGGGTAAAAATGGAAGCGTTTTGGACGGCATGAGGAGTGCATTTCATATCATGTCAGTTGTGATGCACTTTAATTGGTTTAATGTATACAACACACCTGATAATATTGATTTTACCACCAATATCCTTTTTGACCAGAGAACATGGTAATGTATAGAATGTGCAATAATGTAATTTACCTTAATTCAGTATACATGTAAATATTAAGACTTAAATAAACATGTTTATTTTTAAAATATATAAAATAACAAGAATATTCTGCCAGAACCATTTATTTAATTCTAACTAAAATTATTTCCATTTCAAGGTATATCTCTTATTATCCACATCGCATGGGATTAAGTATAATGATTATGCTTAATGGCATGGCATCAATGAAGTGGTTTATACGGGAGTCACATAAATATAATGATAAAAATATGTTGAAAATCAGTGTAAGATTTCTAACCGATAGATTGATGAGAATTATTCCCATTTATTATTTATGGGTTTATTGTTATATAATTTTTGTGAAATATTTTACAACAAATCCGTTTTATGACAAACGCGTGGATGAGATGTGTTCTCACAATTGGTTTCTTAATATACTATTTGTCGCTAATATTGTCAGAAGGGATCAAATGGTATTCACTATTTTTATTCTCTCTCTCTCTCTCTCTCTCTCTCTCTCTCATAAAATCAAAATAATTGTATTACTGTAAATAGTGCATGATGCACACTTGGACATATTGTGTGGCAGTTCAATTATTTATTTTGTCACCGCCGATCATGGTACTATTTATCAAGTAAGATATAAAAATGTAGTACAAAATCTTGATAATTGTTTTTATTAACAGAAAATATAAAACAGCAATAATTGTGGTAATTATGGCCAATATATTATCAATTGGATCAACAATTTATTTAACGCTTTCATTGGACAATATATTAGAAGACTTAACAAATTTAATAATACCAACAAATATGCCGTTAAACCCATTTTCGTAAGTAATTGATTAATTGTATTATCAATTATAATTTATCATTTAGTTTATAATTTAAAAATTTTTGCAGCGTAGTTAATCAAACATTCAATGAGATACATATAACGATATACCGTTATATCTCGCCGTACGTCAACGGACTACTATTGGGCTATTTTATCGAAAAACAATACGTTAACAAAATGTACAAAAACAGAACCATTCGCAGAATTACCATCATATTACTAGTTTGTATGAGTATATCATTCGTGGTAATATTGCTGAGGGGGACCCAGTATTTCGGTGATCTCCGAGTGTTTACAAGTGTGGAGAATGGACTGGTAGTGTTGGGCACTACCGTAATATTTGGCTATACAGTTATATTGCTTATGGAAAAAAATGGATCATGGTTGAGCCGAATTTTAAGCGCCCCCTTTTGGCGACCCATACGCTCATTACAACAGACTTCATATCTGGCACACCCTATGCTCGGTTGTATTTTGGCCACTATATGGCCTGTGGTTAACGCTCATGATAATATGTTGCTTATACCGATAATTTACGGTATAATTTGGAGTATAATTAACTTTGCAGTTATGGTTCCCCTGAGTCTGTGGTTTGAGTTACCTTTCGGTGCTTTATATGATATGCTCTCGAAATATATGTTTGAATCAAATGTCGGGAAAAATGATTTTGAAAAACAAGATTTTAGAGAAGAAAATGGAAAACAAAATGAGATGAAAGTTATACACAAATAGTTAAATGTAACATTTTTATTTGAAAACATCTAGAAATTAAAATTATTATTACATTTTATTGCATTGCATTATTGAAAATAAACTAATTTATGTATTAATTTACTGTTATATATCTCTGCATAACATGTTTATGCAATTCACCCGATGTAAGAAACCGTTGATTACAGCTATGAATACATTTATGGACTTTTATATTCATGTTTTATTCAATGTTCAATTATCTCAATAAAAACAAATTTCTCTCTCAAATGAAACCTTTTTTGTTGGTTTAAAATGTGATGTGTTGTGAATTTTTTGACACAATTTTTTATTGATTTCAATTTATTATTATTGCTCTAAAATTGGTGATCATAAATATTAATCATTAAATATAACATAAAAATAACATAACATGATATTATCTTCACAATACATTTTGAATAATAAAACTTTGTTAAAGTAAATTATAATATATAATAGGAATTAATGGTATAATGTAATAAATATAATTATATTTAATGTTTAGATTTTAAATGTTTAGTTAGCAGTTGTTTAGCAGTAAAGGCTTGATTGCAACCAATTTGAGTGCATTTAAATGGTTTGATGTGTAAATGAATTGCATTCATGTGTTCTGTTAAACGAAATTTATTGTAAAATTGTTTTTCACAATCATTTGAATTGCATTTATATTTCCGGATATTTAAATGACATCTCTTGTTGTGAGCGAATAAAGCCGTCGATTGTTTGAAACTTTTGTTACAATCATTGAAATGACAAACAAATGATTTTTCTCCCGAATGTATGCGTTTGTGTTCAATGAGATGTGCATTTTGGTAGAATTTTTTGCCACAATTTTCATCATTACATTTATATCTCTTTTCATTCAAATGAACAACTTTTTTGTGAGTAATTAAACCATATTTGTCAGTATAAACCTTATGACAGGCATTAAAATCACAAATAAATCTCACATTTGAATGAACATTATTTTTATGTTTTTTTAAAGCATTACTTGATTTTAAAATCTTGTTGCAATTATCAAAATCACATTTAAATTGTTTTAGTTCTGAATGAATTAATTGGTGTGAAGTTAATCGTTGTCTAGTTGTTGTTTTGAATTGACATTTAGGCCAAAAACAGTGCAAATAGTCATTAGATTTGCAATTTATTGAATGAATTGTATTTTTATGTTGAATTAAATGTGATTTTTGTCTAAAACTTTTATTACAATTATTAAAATCACATTTAAATTGTTTTATTGATGAATGAATTAAATAATGTTTTGTGAGATTGCCTTTACTTGTTGTCTTGAATTGACATTTAGGCCAAAAACAGTGAAAATAATCATCAGATTTAGTAATGATATGACAATTGTTTAGCATTTTATCACTGATTTTACATGAATTGCAATCAATTGTTTGATTGATTGAANCGGGGTCGTTTTCGGGCTAGAATCGCGTCCCCCTCACCAATAGCAGGTTGAGGAATCACCGGAGCACATCTCACACAAACTCTTCATTGCATTGAATTTACTCTTCATTTCAATCAACGAAACACTCATTAATTTTGAAAACATTTTAAAATACAATCAACAATACGTTCACAAATAAAATGTAGAAATGAATGTAAACTATGTTAGATTTTGAGCACATGTTTAGCACATGTCATAAACCCTTTGTTTACTCAAAACCAGTTTTATATTCAAATTTCTAAACCACTTCCAAGCAGTAATCAGTTGTAATCAGTAATATCTACTTTCTCTCTCTCTCTCTCTCTCTCTCTCCTTTCCTCTCCCTCTCACTCACTCACGCAAACAGCAAATAAATAAGCAATAAATAAACATATAATTAGATTTTAATTGTTTAATTAATTTATAAATAATACATTAATTATATCAATAATAGAGAATAATTATTACTCAATTATTATTTTGATGTCTGAAATAATATAACCGTATAATTTAATATGAATACGAATATCTGTATAAAAAATAAAAGTTTTAATTAAATATTTTATAATTCAGAATACAATGAATGAAATACCGAAATAAGTGTTGATTTATTGATTTGAGCGAATCCTCCGATAGTTAAGCCAAACGTATGACTATTTCTAACAGCAATATTACCACAAATTCCTCCGATAGTTAAGCCAAACGTATGACTATTTCTAACAGCAGTCGTAAACGTAAGCCATTCCCTGTACTCAGCAATAGACATATCCCTCACATTCACGCCATTCAACGCATCACTAATTTTATTACATTTTTGTCCCAAACTATCGCTTAATAAACACGTTATAATCAAATCCAGTATTTCTAAACCAATGGTTAAAACAATTGAATTTATGACATTTTTAATTGTATCATATTTTGTAGTTAACGATAGAACATGTATGCATAGCATTGTATAATATATCGAGGTTATTATTTTTGTTGTTGTTACTATACATATTTTGTTGTCAATTAAGTTTATCAAGTTATATGAAATTAAATAATATTTTCTGTTTGACCTTAGTATCCTGGTTATATTTGTATTAATTTGAATAACAGTGTTATCGTTTCTACCAGTCTGTATTATTCTGCCTATGTATTAAAATAAATCATCATTATAATTTACATTTTTTATAAATACATAATAAATATTTATTGTATTATGAATATTGCAGGGATTTTTATTTACCATTGTCTATATTAGTTAATTCACCGTGTATACGATCTAATTTATGTTGAAAAATAATTAATATTATCCAGATCAAACACGAATTTAAGAATAATGTTGTTATTATTAATACGGTATGCAATATAATAAAGTAAAAAACTATATGTGTTTTAACAAGCACAATTATTATGAGAGCTATTGCAATATTTGCTATTATGACAAGCATGCATAATATAATTACAATTATTATTAAATGAGCTATTTTATTAATTATTGATTTACTTAAACATTGCTTAATGATCTCAATATTAACATTTAAATTACATGTATAAACAATTGAGCATTGTCGGATTGCTATTAATATGAACATGGTTCCATGTAATATCCTAAATAACCAAGGTGTATTTAAACCATACATGATATTCCATGTATCATCATGTGTAAATATGTAAAGTAAAGTGGATATATAGCATAAAATATTAAATGTTAAATAAATATAGCCATAGATTTTTAGTGATTTATTTTGTCGTATATTAAAGTCGCGATCAATGGATAGACCGTTAAATGTTAGACCAATAATGCGATGAAACCAAAGCAATGGCCGTATTATTAAAATAAGTAATTTGTAACTAAAGCTACAATTAGTAGAAGTTTTCATTTTTACCAATGAATAAAATACCTGCAAATATATTTTGAAAAACTTTATTTTATTGATAGTAGAAAAACAATAGTTTCCAATAATGTTTTAAACTTGCTGTTATGCTTTATACTTTATACTTGTTAAAATAATATGAAAAGTCCCTTTTGCACTATAAAATAAACTATTTAAAATTGTTATTATAATTTTTATTAGTTTTATGAACTGTTGTTTTGTCTGTAAATGATATGAATAACATGGTCATTATTTGGCAATATTTATTGTAATATTGCATTAGAATGTTTTTAAAATGATTGGATTCTTTATTATAATGATTAAAATCATTACAGAACAATTACATTATGATTTTTTAATTTACCAAATGCAATTGATTGCTAAATTATTTTAAAATACAGGGAATATGACAGTAGATATTTTTAATAATTAGTTTATTTTCAATTATATACACTATATTATATTGTGTTAAAATATTTTTATTACATTGTTGAATTAGAGTACATGCAAACTTTATATTATAAGTGATCATTCAATTATGGTAATAAAATTTTAATAAAACATCTAATGGGATGCAATAAGTGATTCATTAATTATTATTTTGATGTCTGAAATAATATGACCGTATAATTCATTATAAATGAATATATCTATAGAAAATATACAACATTTAAATTAAATTAATTATACTTTAAATACTAATTAAATGAAATACCGAAATAAGTGTTGATTTATTAATTTAAGCGAATCCTCCGATAGTTAAAAATCTTTTATACTGTACTGTATTTGCAAACATTTATTTGGAAAATTAAATAATAAAATAGTAATTAATTTTGATAGTTACATTAGATATTACTAATTAATTTTAATAAATTAATAATACATGCACTTTATTATCTATCACGATTATATATCACGATTATATATCACGATTACAAGTTTTTGTATTGACAATATCAATTGATTAATAATAAATAATATTTAATAACATTGTGCTAATTAATTAAAGTTGCATGAATCAAAATAACTAAATTAGATCCCAAAATAATTACCCCAAAACTGATCGCATATATCGTTGAATGGGTTAATAAATAAGTGTTTATCTGTCGATGGATTTAAATCCATTACTTTTACAATTGATTTATCAATAAGTTGTGGCCAAACACTATCGGGATTACTACAAAATTAAGATATAAAATAAACACGATCAAATAAAATACAAAAGTCATAAACAAGTACTAAAACATTATAATTTATAAATAACAAAAACATCACAACTCATACCCATATTTAGCAAAATCAGTCCACAATCGCATCACTCGTACACTGAAATCAATGTCCTTTTGTGTGTAACCCTCGGGTGCTATGAGTGGTGTACCGAAAACAAACTCACCCTCAGCGCCGTGACATACCTGGCCGGCCGGGCACAGCCAACCTATACCCTTGCTCTGGTATGTTAACTCGTAGAAATAAGCACTACTTTTGCCCGCCGAGAGCTCTTGGTACTTTTTGGCAAACAAATATGTGGGACATTTAATCAATACATCTCCGTAGTAGTCATAGTAGGCCTGTCTCATAGCCTGGGGGTCGCTATGGTTGACGTGTTTCACGTAAAACTCGGTAATAGTTGTCTCGTTTAGGCCGTAAAATAGCGCTTTCGAGGCGTTTACTAATTCAGTAAATTTTTGGACAGTTATCGTCATGTTTTGTATGCCCGGCGCCACCATCTGTGCCAATGAAGTGCCCTCGTTCTGCACAATGCCGGACAATATGTCCAGATCTAGATAAATACAAATATTTGATCATGGTCAATTAGATATGACACATCACTATATTCGCCACAAACACATACCGGTGTTATACTGATGACTAGTAAATGCCTTTTGGGCTAATAGTGGTAAAACACTGTCGCCTTCGAGTGGCATCTGAACCACTTTCGGGTACTTCAGAAAGTCTTTCGCCGGAACCGCTCGCAGACACCGCACCCACTCATCGCCCGTGCAATTGAACCGTTTGGCCAACGCCTGAGTATCTGTCAACTGATCCGTTTTGCTCACCCCTTCCCTACCCTTGTAGTGAAATATAGCGCCGCTTTGCATAACAGCCCTCCGGAACAGGCCTTTGGTCAGCGGGGATAAGACGTGTGCCGACACAGACATACTGCCGGCGCTGCCGCCAAATATCGTGATCTGATCCCTATCTCCGCCAAACTGTTCGGCATTTTCTCTAACCTATTAGTTATTAAGTCATATATTAATTGTCTCAATGTATAGACATTATGTTTAGGACAATACAATCAATTGATTACCCATTTGAGTGCCAACTGCTGATCCCAGAGACCGACATTTCCGGGCGCAGTCGACTGCTCGCCGCCGTATGCGAACCCAAAATAGCCCAACCGGTAGTTTATGGTGACGACGACCACGTCGTGTACGGCCAGTGCCGACCCGTTGCCGCGCGGGAACTCAAAACTGGACCCAACGATAAACCCTCCGCCGTGTATCCAAAACATGATCGGTTTGAGAGCACCGGGTGTTTCGCTGCGACCCGTATTAGGTGTCCATACGTTCAGAAACAGACAGTCCTCGCTCTGGTTGTCCTCATTAGCGCCGATAGGACTGGTCTGTTGTACGCACGAGTACTTGGCTTTTGTCCCATCGATCACATCCTGTGATGACATGTAAATAAAAGTTATGTTTTGGTTATTTTTTGGGTATATTTTGGGTATTCTTGGCTTTATTTTACCGGTTTGGGTGTTTTGATGGGTTCAGGTTTGGCGAACCTGAGCGCACCGACGGGTGGTTCGGCATAAGGTATACCCAAAAACTGGTTAATACTTGAGTTGAGCACATGTAGTGTCTGACCCCTCACTACACCAGATGTTGTGCTGACATCAATACAAACTGTGTATTTAACGCATAAGACAACTAAAACTAGACTTAAATTAATGAATGAATTCATGATTCAATTGCAAAAATATATTTTAAGATTATTATTATTGTATAGAAATTGTTTACTATTTAAATACAAAACATACTAACCTTTAAATTAACAGATAATATGTGATTATAATTATCTAATAATCCTATGATTAGTAATCATTTACTACCTAATTATACGTTATGATTATTATACATGGTGTTATCTAAAATTCACATAAACTGGATTAAACAAATTGGATATTATCACGTTAACACACAAATGTACCTTATAACAGTTTGAACAGGTTAAATAATGATATAAACATTTAAACATGATAATGTATTATTTTTAAATTGACTTGTACTTTGTAGAAGCATGATAAGTTATGCACATTATAATAAATATGTTTAATAATTTTTAAACAATGTAATTTTCTAATCAAGAGCAAATTTATTTGATTTATGTCAGAGCAAAATCTTTATCAAAGTAGAAAGAAGTAAAAAGTAATCTCTCCCTTTACAAAATAACCTTAAAATAATCTAGCAAGTTATTATAAATATGATGAAAATGTGTTAGAAAACGATATTGGTACATTATTTAATATAATTGTCAAAAATTCAGCATGAAATTAATAACATATTTAATTTAATAACTCACCACAATCACTTTACATAATGTAGCTTTGATTTATACAGTATAAATTATACTAGAGCAATTTATAACACTTATAACACAATTAATTAAATATTTATGTTTTAAAAACAGTTTACAAACTTATTTACAAAAATGAAAAACTGTTTTGCAAACTGTGTTTACAATAGACAACAAGATTAACAAAAAACTACAGCTGGTCTCTCTCTCTCTCTCTCTCTCTCTCTCTCTCTCTTGAAAGCAATTTTTAATAGTATTAATTTAATTAAATTTAACACTCACTTTATCCAATATCTTATATCATATGCAAGTTATAAGTTATGTGCAAACAGACATTTTTAAATTTTTAATTATAACCTGTTGATTATTAACTTATTATACGTGTTAATAGTATAAGCAATTATAATTATAAAGATTGTTATTTTAATAGTCTATTTGATGTAATAATTAATTATTAATATTTACCAATTAAGCCCACGACTTCCCGAATCAGTATTACTTATTTAGACGCGGGTTATCAACCGTGACGTCCGATTACAACACATAATATATTGTAATAAAAGGTTTAAAAATATTTGCAACTTCATGTTGTGAACAAATTAATTATTAGTTTGTTAACATTTACATCTGTTTACATAAACTTTTTATAAAGGTAAATTTTATTTCACTATTTAGTTTACATTATTTTTTAAAATTATTGATAATGTTTAAAATATCATTTTTAACATTTATTTAAACATACAGTAACTTCTAATTATAAGCATGAGTTAACATACTGTATACCGAGTATTTAATTGATCAAATATATTTAAATCATAATTTATTTTGTTTCACTATTAAGTAATTATCAAGTAATAGGTTTCACTGTAATAGAGTTTAACAGCTTTATGGTTAAGATTAATAAATTTTATTTTGAATTAGTCTAGTAATCACTAATTAATAAATCATCATAGCGTTGCATACAATGTTCTATGATGATTTATTATTAATTAATTATTAATGATTACTACCACTAAATAAAAATAAAATTTATGAATTTATGATGATTTTCATTATTTTGCTTAACTATAAAATAATTAAATGCTTATATAATTAATATTATAGCTTAAGTATTGAGACAATAATTAGGATTAAAAAATTTAACCTAAATTAATATACTCTAAAAGCAATGAGTTTTGAAACGGTATTGATTACGGGCGCCAATCGTGGCATTGGTCTGGAGTTAGTTCGCCAACTGTTGGCCACCTCTGGCCGTCACAACGTAAACAACAACTCGACTACACGTGTGATCGCAACGACACGACAGGCCACTAACGCGGCGTTGGATGAGCTCCGGGACCGACACTCAAACTTACATGTCCTACAACTGGAGGGTAAAAACTACGACTCGTACCCGGCGTTTGTCAAACGTGTGGAGACCATCGTTGGTGACGACGGGTTGGATACCCTGATCAATAACGCCGGCGTCTGTACTATTCAGAAGCTGAACAAGATCAATGATGTGGCCATGGTGAATGACTTTGAAGTGAATTCGGTGGCCCCCCTCATGCTTACCAAAGCCCTGTTGCCATTGCTTAAGGTTTGTAACAAACTATTTAATTTATAATTTTAATTTATGCAAGAATTTACCGTCTATGTCAACACACACAATAAAATTATGCATTTGTAATGCATCTACACTCATGAAAAAATAATACAAATCACATAATGTTTACAGTGAATTTATTTTTGAAATGAAAATTTTTTATATTTAAAAAAGTTTTCACGATCATGAGTAATACATCATTACATAGTTAATTTAGTCTAAATATGATTTAATTTACAGTTTAAAATCTATATTGTCTAACTATAGTAGTCTTAATTAAAAATAGATGATCAAAACAATTATTATTTTACATAAACACCGCGTTTCACAAAGTTGTCGGCGAATACGCGTAAGACTATTGTCGTAAACATATCGTCAGCCATGGGTTCAATCAATGAATTGCCGAATTGGCCGAAATGGATACGAAACATACCCTACTGTACGAGTAAAGCGGCCCTCAATATGATTACTAGACTACTGGCCCTCGAACTCAGCGCCGATCATATACTGGTGACGGCCATACATCCGGGTCACGTGCGCACTGATATGGCCGGGCCCCGGGCTGAGATGGATCCAGATGAAAGTGTTGACTGTATATTAAAAGTTATAAGTAATATTACTGAGAACAACGCTGGTAAATTAATTAATTACGATGGTTCAATTATACCTTATTGATTATAATGTTTATGTAGTTTATGAATAAATTATAAACTTGTTAATGTAGTTATTGTTAAATTTTAATTATATAATCTAATTATGTGTATTGAACAATTTGATTCATCAGTTTAGTATAAATATTAATAATGTAGTAAAACTTATTAATTAAAATTTAATTAAAAATAAACTTTCAAAAACCTATTACAAACCTAAACTAAATGAGATTGTGATAAGTGCCCCAAAATCCTCCAGTATTTACAAACTGTAATTGTATTTAAAAATGATCAAATGCATGTATCATGCATGTACTAATTCTACTAGTACAAACAAACTAATTTTCATTATATAAACCCATTGTTGTGTTAACAATAACTTATTATATTTTTAAACATTTGTTTAAATTTTCAGTAAAAAATATATTTACTGCTAAAAAATAAAATTTTTTTATTTTGGTAAAATGTGTTAATTTTACAATTATACTTATTCCTGTTAATTCTTATATTGTTAAATGTCAGCAATTTTTACTTCACTTTTATAACATTATTTGAATATCTTATGAGCATGTAAGTTTATGGAATTTTAAAATTAAGTAAATATTAATAAATTAATAAGTACCAATACAATAATCTAGCATTCTGCCAATTTAAAATAAATATTTTACTTTAATTATTAATTAGAATATTTGCTCATTAAAAATCATTACCAAATTTACAATTGGCTAGGTTAGGTTTTGTCTATTATATTTCTATCTCGATCAATAAGACCATTCACTCCGTCCTCTGCCTCTACCATTAATCTATCACCTAGGTAAATTATTTTAACTTTAAACTGGGTAATTGTTAAACTGTTGTCGAGTCTGGTTATTAACAAAGAAGGCCATCATTTAAGAATCAGGTACATCAACAAATTAATAAAACTGCATCCCATCTACCTGTGCACTTCTATTGATGAAGGTAGAGGGCACTCGTATAACACCTGCACAGGTGTGTTGTTTGAGAGTAAAATCACTGGGCCTGGCGTTGCATTCAGTATATTGTATAAACTTAAGCGTTTGTTGTGTTCAATAAACATTTTTACTTAATTATAAATAATTATTAACAAAATACATTATATTATCACCATGTTTGCTAATAATACTAATTATCATGCTAATCATATACTACATGATAATTGCAAAATATTGGTATAAATCTACACTACATACAATACAACTATCAGCCGGTTTTACGTCTTGGCCAGTATTGCGTAAGTATTTACAGATTAGAATTAATTATTGCTTTTAAAAATATTAATTAAAAATATTATATTAAAATATTAATTTTGTTTAAGCGTTCAAACGATAAGATCGTTTACCAAGACTTTTGCGATATGTTTATCGGCGCTAAACGTAAGGCAGAGGCCGAGTGCTGGCCGGGAGTCCAGTGACCCACAGATACCGTACGCCTGATATACTGATATAATTGGCCGATAAACTAACAAAATTATTAATTCCGTTAGAATATATTAGTTTTATAAAATAATATTTACAATTGATTAAGGTATTGTTCATTTGTGTAATGTTAGCCCTAGTGAAATTGCTGAGAACTTAAGTTATGCAGTACTTTATGATAAATTAATTAAGAAAATTCCATATTGTTTTATAGATATAAATTTTGAAAATTTTGATTAATTTAAAGTCATATTGAATTATAAACATATTTTTGTCATAAAACACGAAAATTATTTATCAGTTAATAATACAATGTTTAACACAAATATACTTACCCTAATTAATTGCTAACTAAACCATGATGTTTTATAACTGCCCCTGTTACTAACAATAATAAATGGATTTATTCTTTATTAGCTAGTGGTGGACTTTTCAGGACATAGTATATTTCTACGCCAATCTACACCACTATCCATCCTGTCCTACGCCTCTGCCATTCATTGGCAATATATTACGTAATTATAATTTATAAACTATCTTAAACTTTTAAACTTATTTAAAACATTAATTAAAAATTTAATTAAATAGTGTTTTACTATATTAAACGGCACTGGAATGAGGAATTCAGACAGTTGTACGATATATACGGTCCGGTAGTGACGGTATGGGTCGGTCCCAAACCCGTTGTGATCGTCGGTGACCCGCATGTCGTTAAACAGGCATTTTCGCGGCCAGAATTCATGAGACGTATGGACAACATGTTAGGTATGTGTAAAATATAATTGTATAGATACCATGATAATTTTATTTCTATTAATTTTATAGCACAGGGATGTTATTCATAAGTTATGAATCATAACTCAAACATATTCAGTTGGGAAAGTTAGCGATAGGTCACTCAGGGCATCCATGTTTGAGTGTCGGTCTCGGCGCTCACTATTGGCCTGACGTGTGGTTGAGATCACACTTGTAGTCGCGTTGTTTTTAACGTTGTGACGGCCAAAACAAATTTACCACTGTAAATATTTACAATTTCTTTTGTTGATTTTTTAAATTGCTACTATTTCTATCAACTTTGTTAAATTAATGAAACAAAATTTTAAAAAATTAATAAATACGGCATTATATGTGTCATCGCAAAGTGAATATTGCAATTCACATTTTTTACACAATTTAATAAAGCGCCACATCATTTTAGTTTGTAATATACATACATACATGTATACTTAATATAAAAGAGTGATGGTAGTTTAGGTTATTATTTATTAAATATTAATCAATTGCAGGCAATAGTGGCCACAAATTTTAATGAAATGTCGCACTCAATGGCCAGTAATGCAGAGGCATATGAATCCGACCACTCATTGGATAGCATTGATATGTTATCTGATGTGACGTTTGCGGCCGTAATTTACTTAAATAATGGTAAGATTATAGCAATTAATTGCTATTTATTAAACGTTATAAACAATGTACATTATTATTATATGAAAAAAATAATTAAAATTATTTTTAAAACGTAACTTGTAGGTAGTTTTAAAAAAATTAAAAGTAATTTAGACAATTTACATTTACAGAAAATACTCATCATTAAACAATTTATGATATTTTTATGGTAAAAATTAAAAATTAATTATTTCTAAATCTATTATTTATAACACGTGTTAATAGGAAACGATGAGGTGTCGGATGTGACCACTACTACAACAGTGAGTGCGTGCGGACAACAACCACACCCACAGCTACAGTCTGAGCTCGTTTTGGTGTCCGGCCGTACCCAACAGTCTGTGGCCCATATGTTAGACATAGTAATGGACTCTCAAAATACTGAAGACATGTTTTTTGCGCTACCGTTGGGCCTCTCGTCGGCCGGAAATAACACTCGACGTGAGTCGTGTCGGGCGGACACCACCGACGACGAGGTGTCGGTCGAATGGCGCGGGTTTGTTGTCCGGCGGGACAATACGGACGCAGAGGGCTCACCAGTAGTTGACTACATTTCGCGTCACATTTACAGACCCATTGGCCCGAAAGCCAGCGTATGGTTCCTATTCTCATGTA
>CAJPIZ010001467.1:0-16572 GCA_905368565.1 Medioppia subpectinata | reverse complement strand
ATGTGATTAATTAAAGAGACAAATGGTTTTCGTTAAGCGATTGTGAAATGCATTCAAAAATAAATGTGTTTTTCATGAAAACAACTGTCAGTTTGAGATATAAATCAATGAAAAACTTACAAAAACAACACTAAAATCAACACTAAATCACGTTTTAAAGCAAACGTTTAATCAAATCAATCGGTGATTAAAAGTCATAAAAACTAAATTAAAAACTATTTATAAATAAAAAAGTTTTGAAAAATTCATTACAAAATACAATAACAAAAAGTAATGCAATGTTTTTGTTGCCAAACGTATTGTGTGTTTGCAATACATATCCAATAGATATCGCTTTCAGCACTAGTTTTGGCACATTTTTCACATCAATTCATACAAAATAAACACATTTTTATCATTCATTTGATCCGCGAATAACTTCTTGTATTGAGTGATCATTGGATCCAAGGCATAGAGGCGTGACATGCAGTTAACTCGAGTCAACTACTGGAACAAATGGATGCGAAACGGCCGAAGACCCGCCCGACCCGTCACACGATTCAAGGGCGACAAACCCATGGTCTTGAGGAATGAGGTGACCTCCGGGACCAAAGTGGCATCAGGTGTGTAGACAATAGACAATACATCTTCACCACCACGTGCTGGTCATAGACACTGTCCTCAATGTTTAGACCATATGATATATACTTGAATAACGATTGTCACCGGTATTAACACGTGATCCCATTGTCTCTTTGCCATAGATGTGGTCTGTATTCCTCAGATGATGGATATGTTGACGTGTTTTAAGGAGAATGAATTCGACCAAAACAAGTGCAGTCCACAGATCAACGCCTTTCAGTCCTGTTATGATAAATATGTGGTCAGTATTACACGTATCACTTGATCTTAACTTCAATGCCTGAATGATAACTATCACAGAATTTGATCCAATAGTTTGTGTTATAACTAATTGTGTTTATTTGTCGGCCAAACAGGTGGACAGGAATGCGAAGACTGCGAACACGGATGACATTAAACTAGAACCGGGACAGAAGAGACTGTCTAAAGATCAGATGAATGTCTTATTGAAACGATGGCCGCAACCGAGTTAATGACGGCCGTCGGCATCGCTCGCAGTCATCACCGGTCGGCCCGTCTTATAGTCGTTCGTCGGGTTTCATAGCATTTATATTTCCTATTATGACATTTGGATTGCATTGCAATTGAAAAACAAAATGAATTCAATTATAATTGATTATAGATTTAAACGCTTTTTATTATTGTTTTTTGATTATCATTTAGAGAGTCGTCTATAGAAATAGTTTAACACAATAAAGAATTCATATAATAATAGATTTTGTAATTTAATTTATAAATAAAACAATAGTTTCGTGTAATTTGAGAATTTAAATTTAATTATCTATTAAATAATTTGATAAATAATCCGGTAAACGATTTTCGTGTATAGACTAACAATAGTAGGTGTTGTGGCGCCGCAGCCCTCACGTGTCGCAACCGGTGTTTGACGACTGGTCTTTTGTTTTGTTGTCTTCTCTATTTTGTTACGTCTTCTTCTTCTTTTGTTTTCTGTTACCTTAGAATACCGGTTAGCCCACCGGATATGTATGACTCATCAGACCATCGCAGGCCATACCAGGCGTGGGGTGTGTGGGCTGTCTATCGGGCGTGTGCTTTACAGAAAGGTCGGCCCCCTTTGGCGTAGAAGCTCTGGCCCTCGAGATTGGCGCGACAAACGGTGCACATGAAACAGTTGGAGTGATAGTTCTGGTTGAGAGCCTCGACCCAACGGTCGCCGGCCTCTATGGCCAGACCACAGCCGACACACTTCGTGGTGAAGAGTTCGTTCCAGTCTTTCTCACAGTAGGGAACGCTGTCCTCCAAATAGAAGCTACTGTTGCCGAACGGCTGCTTACAGTAGCCGCAGCTGAAACACTCCGGATGCCACTGCTTCTCGAGCGCCGTCAGACAGTCCTATGCATTGAGATATAGCCATTGATTATAGGATTGAGTAAGTGATGAGTCGTTGATATACCGACCCCTTTGATCCGTTGGCGACATTTTGAACAGATGGGCGCCAGATATGCCTCATAGCAGGTCTCGCAGTAGAGTTTTCCCTGTTCTTCGACGAAACCGATCTCTTCGAGTGCGCGATTGCATTGACTGTTAGCGCACGTGAAGTGATGCGGACACCATGTCTTGTTNATATACCGACCCCTTTGATCCGTTGGCGACATTTTGAACAGATGGGCGCCAGATATGCCTCATAGCAGGTCTCGCAGTAGAGTTTTCCCTGTTCTTCGACGAAACCGATCTCTTCGAGTGCGCGATTGCATTGACTGTTAGCGCACGTGAAGTGATGCGGACACCATGTCTTGTTGAGCGCCACTATGAATGGGCCACTGAATGGTTGTTGAATGCAATTAATGATTGCAAACATTAATATGGCGTACAATTGATAAATGACCATGTTATGTTATAATTACCGAACGGGTGTCCCACATGATCCGCATATGGGAATACTCGAGCCAGTGATGGGTGCCTTCAAGAGACCTCTACCACGACGGGGCGCGGATCGCGAGCCCGGAGCGATGGACGACTGTCCGGGACCGGGAATCGTGGCCGACAGGGCGTACGGCGAAGAACCTGGTGTCCAATTACTACTATTAATCTGCGGTTTAGGTGCTGTGACCGGCGGTTGTGGCGGGACTTTGGTTTGGGACTGTTGTTGTTGTGACGAGTGCTGTGCAAAGCTAGTGGCGTAAGTGGCTATAGAGGGGGTGCCGTTTGGGGGAAAAGACGATAAATGTGAGGCTCTGTTACGGTCGTCGTCTACGGTGGCCGGCGATCGGTAGGGACTGTACGGTACGTGCGATGAAGTATTGCAAGTGTAAGAGTAAGAGTAGGTCTGTGGGGGAGTGGAGGCCGAGTGGGGGGCAGAGGAGTGGGCGGTCGAGGCGTATAGAGAGGAATATTCTCCAAACGATTTCGGTCTTTCTCTACGATTAGCTCCGGTATTGTTTCGGATGTGAGGGCCGACTATATTATCAGTGGTACTAGAGTTGAAGTGTACGGTAGTTCTACTATCATTGGCGCCGACAGCGGTGTTGGACGGGTAGTCACTGGGAGGCCAATGGAATTTGGGACGACCTGATAGTGGGTTCGGGGGAAGGGTTTCGGACGTTTCATTCAGTTTAGAGGACAGTTAAGTGTTTGTGTGTTTTGAAGTGAGAGCAGACATAGACGTAAAGAGTTGTACAATATTATTGGTTTTTAGACATCGATTAACAATCAATCATATAATATACACAAATTAGTTAAGTGCTAATGTGTTATATACCGTGAAAGGGTCGGTAGCCATCGGGCTGTCCGCCATCGGCCGGATGGCCGGCGCCGTATGAGTTGCCATAATAGGGCGCCGAACCGGCGCTCGGGTTTGAATTACTTTTAAACTATAAATAAAAATACTTTTATTCGTTGAAAAACAATAAGAGAAGAGATAGAGTGTGTGTTTGTGTATTGAAAGCAATACATTGTGTGTAATCTTAGGCTAAAAATCAATCTATTTTTAGGACTTGAAATAAAAAATTTATTTAAATGAACAAAAAAAGTGTTTTCGTGTTTATATTGAAAGCGAAAGGCATTTAAATACCGCCGGCTTTGGAGCGACTGGTGGGGGAACTGACGAGTATTTTGAGTATTGAGTGCTTGAAGTAGAGTTGTATTGATGTACTCCTTGAGTACTCTGAGAGTGGAAGAGAGCAAAGAGAAAGGAGAGAGAGAGAGAGAGAGAGAGAGAGAGAGAGGCAAAAAAGATGATAAATACAAGTACAGTATAGAAAGATAGAGATTAAACATTATGATAAAATAGTCCATAAAGTGAACAGATGATGTTCTTTCAATAAGTGACAAAATGTGTATAAAAACTAAAAAACTATTTTAAAAGTTTAATAAACAACTCGTCCTAATCTCAAAACTAATATACTTTTCAAATTATATTCTTCACACACTTATATTAATCATAATGAAAAATGAATGCATAATTGAATATATGGTCACTCACATGGTATGGGACGGGACCAGCGCTCGACGGCGCGCTCTGAGGCACGACACGATTCAGCGCCGGAACGCCTAATGAATTGGTTGACACATTTGGGCCGATATTGTTGTTCATTCTGAATGAGAAGTGACACACAATTTAATGCAATTCGTGCAGAATTTCATGTATACAACCAGGAGTTACGCCAAAAAAAACTATAACACTTACTGATTTTGGGGCGAAACCGGTAAAATACTGCCGGTCGGTGTGATAAGGCTGGCCATTTGTTTGGCGTGTATATCGCAATAGAGTTTTTCATTGATGGTAAAATAGCCCACATTTTTCAGTGATGTGCCACAAGTGGCGCAACGGAAACACTCGGCGTGAAGTGACTTGTCTTTCATGAGAGAGAGAGAGAGAGAGAGAGAGAGAGAGAGAGATGCAAAAAAGATGATAAATACTAGTATAGAATGATAGAGATTAAACATTATGATAAAATAGTCCATAAAGTGAACAGATGATTCTTTCAAATAAGTGACAAAATGTGTATAAAAACTAAAAAACTATTTTAAAAGTTTAATAAACAACTCGTCCTAATCTCAAAACTAATATACTTTTCAAATTTTATTCTTCACACACTTATAATAAGGAAAAATGAATGCATAATTGAATGTATGGTCACTCACATGGTATGGGACGGGACCAGCGCTCGGCGGCGCGCTCTGAGGCACGACACGATTCAGCGCCGGAACGCCTAATGAATTGGTTGACACATTTGGGCCGATATTGTTGTTCATTCTGAATGGGAAGTGACACACAATTTAATGCAATTCTTGCAGAATTTCATGTAAACAACCAGAAGTTACGCCAAAAAAAACTATAACACTTACTGATTTTGGGGCGAAACCGGTAAAATACTGCCGGTCGGTGTGATAAGACTGGCCATTTGTTTGGCGTGTATATCGCAATAGAGTTTTTCATTGATGGTAAAATAGCCCACATTTTTCAGTGATGTGCCACAAGTGGCGCAACGGAAACACTCGGCGTGAAGTGACTTGTCTTTCACGCGAACGAATACACCCCTAATATGTAGACACGGAATATGTATATTCATTATGTAATCATTGCTATCAATCAATCAATTCTGTTAACTCATCTAAAAATATTAGTTTTGTTAACAACTGTGTTATGAGTTTTTGTCAGGCATTATGTTTTCTTATGGCAAATGTTTTGACTGACTCTCAGCCACTGTTTTCTCGCATGAAATGCCAAGAATTAAAAGCAAGAAATATTATTTGTTTTAATTAATCAAGAGTTATGAAATTAAAAAATAAACATTATTTATGCGCGTTTTTACAACTTATTATTAATGATCGTATAATTGGTTCGTTCATTAAATCCTCGACTCTTATCTAAATCCAAATTCTGGTGTATTTTCAATTCAAAAAACATTCTCGTAATTAACGTTAAAAACATGAGATATTTGTTAAAGTTTGGTGACTGAGTGGGTGTGAGAGTGAAAGGCACGGCGTTTTACTCACACAATCAATCTCTCGCACTCCGAGCATATGTTTTGGTTGATTCTGTCCTGTCGTTCGGACGCCGGCCTATCGATGGGCGCCTCCACGTGTCGGGTGCCGTATGTGGTGGTCGTCGTAGTGCTCGTTGTCTCTGTATTTCTTAAGTGATGGACATCTGGCGAGACTGACTTCGAGGCGGCCCCCGATTCTCCTATGTTTGTATGTTTGCATTAGTGTTAACATTTCGTATATAGAATATTCTGTATGTAATGTATAAATTATATATTTTTTTTATCAATCTAGCACTTTAAACAGTCTATTATTGGATTTTTTTTTCATCTTAACATTAATATTGTGTATTTTTATGACAATTTTCTGGTTTAAGTTTATAGCGGAATATGTTTTGTTTGAAATGTATTTTTGGAAACATTTATTCATTTAAAAAACATAAATCAAAAATAAATCAGCACTTAATATATTAAGTGTTACTTTTGTTTAGCTTATAATCGCTTCAAATTTTGCCTGATTTTGAAATGTGATAAAAAATGTTTAGTCCTGTAATTAACTGTTTTTAGTAATTGAAAGGAAATTAAAGCAAAACTCATTACGTTTACAATTGAAGATATTTTGGTATATATTAAACATTATATCTCAAGTATTTAACTATTTAAAGGGAGAAAAAGTGGTGAACTCAGGATGAGGTATATATAAACATATCTATGATTTGTCGGATACTTAAGCATAAAATTATATAACAAACAAAATACAAAAACAGCAAAAAAAAAACTGATGGAAACAACAGTTCATTCATATGAGAGGAAATAATTTTTGTTTTGCTTTTAACAAAAGCTGTCGTTTGAAGATTTATTAGCGCTTAAATCAGTGTTTGACTAACTATTAGCTCAGTTATCCCATCATTAAAAATACAAAATAGCATTAAGCGTTTTATAAAGAGCGAAAAAATAAGCAAGACAACAATATTTTTGTTTACCAAGTTGAATGACTTTAACCCTTTAAAGTTTAACCCTTTTTAAATACCTTGGTTAGTGTTTTAAAAAAATTAAAATATTTACTAATTATATATTAATGTTCACTAAAATTACTGAAAGGATGGGGATATTTGAAACCAATATCATGTAAAATGTATTGTTTGAATACAAGGAGGCAATCGGCCAAATGTTAATACATTGTATAGATAGGAGAGTACACTATACGACATGACTGTGTATATGATGTTTATAATAAAATATAAGATAAATTCCAAGTGTTTCGTAATATTTTACTTTCAATATTTTTTCTCTCTATTGATATCAATAGCAAATCAAATCCAAAAATAAAAAGTTTAAAAATAAAAACCAATTCTAACGAAACCGCAAACTTTGTGTTGAGATTTAGTGAAATCTTAACTAAACTCAAAGATTACACGAATTCAAACATATATCACAAAACACATGAACGAAGAAAATAGTTTTTAAAAACTCTCAAACGATTGATTGCATGAGAGAAACCATAATTTGCTATTCGCTGAAAGGGTGGAGAGAGAGAGAGAGAGAGATGCAAAATCCTAAATCGATAGAAAAGTGTGATTTTTGAGTCAAATGAACACTTTTCTCGGCGTCAAAGTGAGAGAGAGAGAGAGAGAGAGAGATGACTACAGCTTAATTAAGTGGTACAACCCTTTCATCCATCACATCATCTCATTTATTCTTGCATTTCATTATGAGTTTTGGATTTTTTTCAAATTATTAGTTCAAACACTTTGTGAGCTTTAAAATAGACTCCAGATTTATATAATATTAAAAACCATGTTTTGGTTTTTTATCGCACTTTTAATGTTTTACTCTTTCTTTTGGTGAAACAATCCAATGATTTACACGACGAGTGTTTGACTTTTTAAACGTTATATTTCTCTGTCATAACTCTTTTCTTATATTTTCAAATAACTCGTCGTTTTTCTATCACTTAATCCTCCGAATGAATGATTAGTTAGTTTTTTTGTTGTTGTTGTGAGTGTTTTAAGCACTTGTATGTATGCCTAAGATATCTAACATACCCTTTGCTTTCCTAACCTCTTCGTCGTGAACCATCTGATAGACTGCAGACTCCTTATTGATGGGAGCGTCCGGTCTCATGAAGTTTATGCTATGATTTATACGGTAAACAATATTCAGTTTTGTAGCGATTATAACAGGCATTAAATAAACCAAAAACACAGAAAGAAAAAATTAATGCAAACCCCAGGGCACCCGATGTGAGCACTTCTGTGTGCGCTTCCAGTGTTTGGGCGATATTTTTCTCGGAGTATAGATTGACGGGTGAATTGTATTGCTTGTGAACCAGTGATGGTATGTTTGGACTGCCGGTGAATGGCTTAGCGTTTGCATTATATCCACTTCCGATTGGCGTTGAATTCTGTGATTTAATATTTAAAAAATTTCATTTTATAACATTAAATACGAATTATGGGAAATCTCTGTCTCATAAACTCCGGGCTCTAACCTGTTGTGGCTTTTCCAATGATGTCTTCGTGTAAGTCTGTTGACCGGGTCTAGTGTTACCGACTGGTGTTACAGTAGGTCTCCACGTATTGATATCACCTCTAAATTTAATGCATATATTTTTTTTAGTAATTATTCTATGAGTTTGAGAGACAAATGTATTGTCAAACCTTTGTATAGTGATCTCCAGATAATTACCGGCCCTATAGATGGCTTCCTGAGCCTCTTTGTGTCGCATATCATCCACACTATTGCCACTGATTTTGACAATTATATCTCCGATCTGAAGACCTCCCTGAGCAGCCAAACTGTTCCCATTCACCTAATAATAGTCGCGACATATTTTTAGGCCTAATATCCCATATATTATACGCTCGTAATAACAGTTCAATTTGAACACAAAAATTAGAGAATTTGATTGAATACTGCAACTAATTGTCGGCTCATATATTCACTAACTTCTTATTTAAATGAGTGTTGATTAAGATTATAATGATTGTGTGATTCTGTGTTTTACGGGTATTTTAGTTTTCAATTATTGTCTAATAACTAGAATTTTCAGAAAAATCTTAATAGTAAAGCAATAGATAAATATTGAGAGAGAGAGAGAGAGATATCTGCAAGAATTGTGTTNGAGAGAGAGAGAGAGAGAGAGAGAGAGAGAGAGAGAGAGAGAGAGAGAGAGAGATTAGTAAAAGTGGAGAAAGCGTTTGTTTTAGTCGTGTGTAAAAGAGGGTGTGCTCTGCGATGCCAAAGATGGTAACAGGACTGAAGACATTATAATGTTGTGCCAAATGATTGCTCGGTATTTACAAGCTATAGCTATAGCACATATACGCATACATACATGTATAATATATACTGAATATTCTGGTTATAACAGTAATATTAAACTGCATTTAGATTCTCTGGTAGTCTCTCTGTATGTTTTAATGCTTAAGTCTGCAAAAACCTATTAAACGCAAAACATAACACAATTCTTGCAGATATTTCTCTTCACAAATTTGAATTGTGGGATAAAAAACACACAGAAATTATTTTTGTGATCACTTTTTGCACTTTAAGAACTAATTTGCCATTTATTATGCAGTTTTCCGTATGTTTTTCTGTAAAAATTTATTCGTATTTATTTGTTTTGAATTTAATACTAAAAAATAGCTTTATTTTTAATTTTTACGTTTTTCTTTTTACTTAAAACACAAGAATTTATTTTCATATAACGACAGGAATTGTTTTAACGAGTTTTGAAGTATAATTCACGGCATTCATGAGTCTGACAGTTCACTATCATATATAAACCACTCAAACATTTTTGACAATTATTTAACCCCTAAATCGATAGAAAAGTGTGATTTTTGAGTCAAATGAACACTTTTCTCGGCGTCAAAGTGGGAGAGAGAGAGAGAGAGAGAGAGAGAGAGAGAGAGATTTATTATTTAGAGTTTTGTGACATTCAAACTCCTGTTGAGTTCAAGCCATAAGTGCCAAAAACATAGGGCCATGACTTCTACCATCAAAATACTAATGAACAAGACTGTTGCATTTAATATACGACCCCCCATTTATAATGTATAATTCCTATACGGTTTACGCATTTGCGTAAATTTAAACGGTGATGCTAATGAATATTATCTCAATATACAAAACAAATGAAAGTTATTTTTTGTTTCAAAAAAATTGTTGTGATATAAGAGTCACACAAATATATATAAATTCTTTTTGTTGTGGTTTTGAAAATTAGCAAAAAAATATAATAAATGTTTTCACATAATATA
Source organism: Medioppia subpectinata (assembly GCA_905368565.1). Taxonomy (NCBI): domain Eukaryota; kingdom Metazoa; phylum Arthropoda; class Arachnida; order Sarcoptiformes; family Oppiidae; genus Medioppia; species Medioppia subpectinata. The sequence goes on along the minus strand of CAJPIZ010001467.1, from coordinate 6,740 downwards.
TAACCGACAGGTGTTTCGCATATTTGCCATATTTTACTCTAATTTCCTCATTATTTTAATCAATAAATTAGTGGAAAATTATTAACTCTAAAATTACGCTATTTTCCAATAAAAATTATTTTACTTATTATAAAACTTATTGTTAACACGTTATCAAACTATTTATACATGTAAAATATTTTGTAACTTAACACATTTTATAACTATTGACAATATAATTGACTATAACACAATATAATCACGATCACTATAATGAATTTCAATTTATATCGATAGTATTAATATTTATAAAGTACTTTATACTTTACAACTTATTAAACATAAACATAAGTAATAACCGACTTATAAATATAAATTCCAATAAGAATTCAATCAAATATACAAATAAAAGAAATTAAACCAAAAGCGAAAAAACACAAAAATTCATACCTTAACCACTGATAGAGGAATAGCGAAATCTTTGCCGCCCTGTAGTCGGAAACCCCAGGAGGACCCGGAGTCGCCTCTCATCAACTTAATGGTGGTTTGCTGTCCGCTCGCCATAGCCTCAGCCCCGGAAGTCTCGCCGTTAGTATCGATGAAAACGCCGAACACTTTCCACACAAACAATACACACACGAAGACACCCAATAAGAAGACAACAAATTCTTTATATTCTGCGATAATCTCTAAAATAAATTCGTTGTCAATATATAAACACAGAGTGAATGAGTGATGCGATGCCTCCCGTCTATACAGCAAACGCGATGATGAGAGCCAACCCTAACCCGGGCTTTAGCTCCTAAAGGATTAAGTGTATGGAGTAGTGAACGAGCGTTTGGTTTGGGATGTTGTGTATGTGTGTGGAGGGGAACGGATAGACCGGGATGTTTGCGATAGTGATGTCGAAACATATAGAGACAGAGCATGTATTGTAGTAGTGGTGGTGTAAAACGTCATCGTTAAAAATCATTTGCGTATACTTTGTATTTATATGTTATATGAAAAGTGAAAACACACATAGAGTCCGGAATTTGCAGAGTTTGAAAGTTTTGCTAATTATTTTTTATTTGTTGCCAAACTTTTATGGTTTATATTTTTGATTTTTTTTTGTAATCTTACATAACAATTGTCTTAATTATCGTTTTCAGTGTTTGATTATTGTGTTATTAACGATAGTTTGCTGTTTTTGTGTTTAGTTTGCAACAAATGTTTGTAACAAATTGTAAATTTAAATACATTTTATATTAATAATGCTAACTAATCGCTATTGAATTAAGCACTAGGACACTATTATATTTAACTAGATGTCTATATTTTAACTGGTAATTAAGGTCAAAATCAATTGAAATATATCTTATGTTAAATACAAGTGATGTTTATCTAAATTTTAATACATAAGGCATCCGTACATAGATTTGGTTGAAAACTTTGAATAACTGTTTACCACTAAATTTGCCGCAAAATAAAGACCCACTTATCAAAAGGCGACATAAAATTGATATCAAAAAATATTTTGACACTAAATTGTGTCAAAAAATATTTACAACAAGTGTCCCGTTATAGTCAACAGTGTTTTTAATTATGCGTTAATAAGGGGTTTAAAACACAACACAAAAGTGATCCGAATATTTGGTCTAAAATTACATTTTACAGAATAAGCAGTAATTTTTTGTTTCACTCTTTCGATGTTAAGACATATAAAACTAATGGTATGTTTGAAAGTCGGAAAGACATTGAGATAATAACGGCTTCACAAGTCGTACCCCAACCCCCATATTGAGAGGGCATTTCGCCAAACTATTTGCATATTGTTTGCTCTCTCTCTCTCTCTCTCTCTCTCACGCGAAGGTTTAACATTGATTTTTTGCGAAATGAAGCGAAAACTAATATTTAATTTCATTTTTCAAACGAAACTAAAATAGTTTTGTTGTTTGTTAACGAAATACTCATTGAGAGTGTCGTTGTATTTGCAATCAATATAAATATTTATCATTTTCTCACATAAAAAACCTTTCAATCGAGAGTTGTTTCAATCGTTTCCCATCACAACCTCATTGACAGTTAATTAGTGGCAAAAAGAGTTCATATTTTAAAAGTTTTTTGCCTTTTGAATATTGTTTTACTTATCAAATGTTTGATAAAAATTAGTTGTACAACAAATTCTCTCTCTCTCTCTCTCTCTCTCTCTCTCTCTNTTCCCCTCCACACACATACACAACATCCCAAACGAAACGCTCGTTCACTACTCCATACAACTTAATCCTTTAGGAGCTAAAGCCCGGGTTAGGGTTGGCTCTCTCTCTCTCTCTCTCCATCCAGGAATTAAAACATTAAATATCTGATTAACTTTAATGACTTGAAAACACATGTATCGTACATAACATTGTTATTATTTGCATATTTATTTATTTATTCAACAATTTTTAATAGTGTGTAATTTTATAATACAATTATTAGGTGTAAATTTTAATAGCAATTATCGGTATTAAAGCAAAACAATTTTATATTTATATCCTGGTGTTTATTTTATGTATAATTTTATTGCTAATACTATAACATAACTTATTTATTAGACTCTTAATAATCACAACATTAACTATAATTAAATAAATGAGCAAAACTTTGTGAAAAGTATTTTATTACTTCAAAAACAACCAAAAAACTTATTTACTGTTATGTGAAACTCAATTTAAAACATATCTAAAATATGATAAATTTATATATTTAATGTCATTTACTCTCGCCGTTAGTGTTATATTTGAATGAGTTTTGTATATAACTTATTATAAGATTTATTAATTTTTCTCAATAAAACAAAGGTTTGAGAAAATAACTGATTTATGAAACCCATAATTAATTAACAATAAATTTTCTGATTAATAAACTTATTAATGAATTAATGTAATGAATAAACAATTAATTATTAATTAATTGATAAGTAATTATATAGTAAAACAATAACAATAAAATCAATTATCTTTCAAAATACATTTCATATAAAATTTTGTTGCCATAAAATTTCATTTTTCATTAGATATCCATTATTTAGTCCTAAGAAGCGATTGTCAAACACGACTGTCTGGTCATCAGTCGGTGTCGTAATGATAGGTGGGTTCGGTATACTGTGTCTGCGGAGGGGGTCTATATGTTTGGGGTATTCTTGTGCTGATGGCATAGACATAGTAGTCGTCCGCCTGACCAGAGCCTCGTCGAGAGCCCGGCAGTGATTGGGCTACAACTCGCATACCTACTACACCAGCCGGCGTGGCATTACCTTAAGACAAACACACAAATATTTAGCATCATCAATATCAGTGACAATATAAACAAGATGGTAATAATTACTGGGTGGCGGCCACGCCGTGTTTTGGACGCGTCGGGTCGGTGTATAGGATCGAGAACCGGGAGGCGTAACGGAACCGCTTCGGGGGTTCCACGAGTGTTGAAGAGGGCCGGGAGGGGGCGTCGAGAAGCGCATCCGCGGAGAACAGGTTCCACCGTCGGGGTCCACAGAGCCCGACCTCGAGGGCGGCCAATCGTATCGAGTGGTCGGCGAGTCTTCACATATCAGACAATTTACACCAATTAATACATGTATTAATGCATATTTTCACCATAAATACAGACCCCTTCCGCTGGAGGCAAAGCCAGTTTTAGGGATATGACGTCCCGTCCATTCTGGCGGCGGCCACACGGGTCTAATGCGGCGCCTGAGAGTGCCGGTGGGCGGCGGACGAGCGTTGCGTTCGGTGGGCGGCGTCTGAACGATGTATGTCTGTTGTCGGCGGGTCTGCGACGGCAACAGTTGTGTCACCTCCGGTCGGCCCACATTCATCTGCGGCAAAGGTGTCTTCCAGTGCGGGGTTTGGCCGCCACTGGATCCGAGTCTTTGCAGTTTTAAAGCTGAGTTTTGAGCGAAAACCCGCTGATCGTTGACTACACGACCGATCACTGGCCGATCGATGCCGTGGTGTTTAAAAGTGTCCGCTTTTTTGTTTTGGTTTTGAGCGTAAAATTGTTTGTCTTGCGGTGACGACGACTGATCCGATGGCCGCTGGCTTTGTCGCTGTATTTCATCGAAACTTAACTGTTTGAGATCCTGAACGGGCGGTCCGGCGGGTATGCGATGGGGCGGTATTGGAGGCGGACTCACTATAGGGGGCATCTGTTTGTGTTGATTGATATCTTGTACGGGACTGGGAGTGGCAGACGTGGAGATGCCATTAGTTGGAGGCTGTGTCGGACTGGCCGACGGTGACTGTCCCTTAGGCCGTGTCATACCAAACACTCGCGTGTCTTTACCGCCCGATTGATTGGCTACAGGACTCGGAGACGGCGGCGGCTGAGGCGAGAGGGCAAACACGCGCGGGTCGTGCGGTCGCGAGTCTTGCGATGAGAGCCACTGTTGCTCTTCTGGCTGATGGTAACTGATGTGAGCCGTCGGCGACATTAGCGCTGCCTCTGGAGTGAACGGCCGTCCGGTGGCCACTGGAGGGGGCTTTTGATGTGTGGGTGAGTGCGAGCTCTTATAGGGCGTCGGCGATGAGTTGTATTCTCTATATTCGTACACTTTGTGGGGAAATAAGACACAAATCAATCAATGAGTTATCAAATAAGATGTGTCGATAACATGAGATCTGATTATGTGTGACAAACACAGAGCACTCACTCTCTCTTTCCTTAACATAAATCTGTTGCGGAGGTGTAGGCGATGAAGGACTGGCACTCGTCGTGTAATCCATACTATTGGCCGAATAGTAGGTCTGTTCAGTGCTTGTCATCCGATTGAGCACGTGTTCAGTCAAAGATTTGGCACTTGTGCTCATCCCTGCTTCGGGGCCATAGCCTCCACCGTATGCAACGGCCTGTTCTGTCCCTGGGCTTCGACCCTCAGTTTCATCGGGGTTTGGGTTTCTTTTTTTCGGTACATAAATAAAATAAAGTAATTTTTAAGCTAATAAATCAACTTATTTACAAAATTTCAAATATAAATTCATTGGATACTAACTAATATAACTTAATGCAATTGAAAGTTGGTTGAAAATTGACCAGTATCAATTATAGTGTAGATCTTAGCATTTAGTTTATTTGTATATAACAACAGTAGTGTCTAATTTAATTAGGTGTACTGTATTGAAATACTGTGTTTAAAATTCTAGATGTTGTTTAAACAGAATTATATGTTTTTTTTGTTTAACTCTTTATTTTTCCGATTCTTTGACGATTAGAAATAGAAATCCATGACATTATTCCCTAATTTTCAATTCCCCGCTTATTATAGCCATTCATATAAACAAACATATCGTAAAAAATAACTAAAAAGGTTTTCATTCCTTAGCATTAAATTAATGCACAAAACAAATAAAATAAAATTCTGTTAAATCTCATACTTAATTAAGTTATGAAAAGTGCGCTAATATTTCAAACTTCTGTTGCAATGCTATACGTGTTTACTATTATAGAGAATATATCTATGAAAATATCTATAAAAATATATATAATTGTATATTCTTTGATATATATATATAAACAATTCTGCAATGTTTTAGTGTATATATAGTAGTGTTAAAGAATGCGAGATATTTGACGTAAAAGTGTGTGGGAGTCGAGCGAAAGAGTGGAGTCTAAAAATGAATATCTCTTTTATGACTGGAAATAAAAAGAGTCTGTTTTTGTTGAGGAATATCTTGAATATCGGTTTCATTGCTAACATAGAGAACGCATACAAATGAATGTGTGATTGAATTCTTGGTTCGGAGGGTAACTACACATTGATTTCACGTTTTAATAATACAGTTGTAATACACTATAAATGTCTCGAAAAGTCAAACAAAGTGTGTTTTAATCTCCAAATGAGATCGTGTTTCGAAGTGTCTTAAGAATTTGCATTCAAATAGTATTTCATTCAAAGCATTGGTTCATTGAATGTCTGATTTTATTGCAGAAGATTCTGTAGAATATTGTTGTCTAAGAATTTTTTGATCATAAATAACATAAAAGGTTAACAAATTTAAAAACTAATTTGCAATTAAATTAATTATTTTACTTTAAAAACTAAAATATTCTTAGATTACAAAAACATGTTTTTATAATTTTGAAAAATCGATCTCAAAAATAAAATAAATATATATTTATAATAATAATTGCAATAATTGTAGGATTATTGTAAACACGCGTTCAAAAGTCTAATAAATTTTGAGACTTATGTGAAAATTTCAGACGTTTCGTGTTTACCCAATGAAATAATTGTAACAGACATTTGGCACAATTATCTCCTACTCTATTGCTCACAATCTAATCAATCATTTTATTTTTTCTTGTTTTTCAAGAGATTAAAACAGGATTAATGTTTTTGAATGGCATTTAAATAATTACAAGAATAACTACTACTGCAACGCTTTATCACTTTAAACAATAGATTGTCAAATATTACAGAATATTCTTTGAAATTTACAACTAAAAAAATCACACAAAATTCTGATATTTATTCTTCACATTATATATAAATACAATCTATTTGTAATATTTTGTAAATAAATAAATTATATTTTTTTGAATCTATTTTTTAAACAAATATCTACACAATTTGTACACTAATTATATCCAAAGTATAGTTTGTTATCTTTGGTGCTCAGTCTAGTGTCGACCTCCTGTACCCCGCATTTAATTGTCGACACTGTATAGCCATTTAGAGGCGATATTTTAATACATTTATAAAAATCATATTTTGTAATAATAATGATTACCTGATTATAAAC
>CAJPIZ010001466.1:0-16577 GCA_905368565.1 Medioppia subpectinata | reverse complement strand
GAAACCTTTACCCTTGGTAACACCAATAGTATCAATCAGCTCGTTCCTCTGAAATACATCCTCAATTCTAACTTCCTTTTCTAACTTACTAAGAGCAAAATCAACCTTATCCGAGACAGATCCTCCATTAATTTGAATCTCTGAAATATGTGCCTTCTTCTGTCGAATAGACTTTATCTTACACACTTGAGAATGAACAAGAACTCTAATAACATCGGAAGTCTTCTTAATCTCATCCACATCTTCCTGAGTGTAAGACACATTCTTCCTTAAATCAGTGTACTTCATACCTGGAACAAACTTCTTAGAAAACATTCTTCTGAGTAAGTTTTCAGACAGATGCTCGGCCATAATTGTTTTGGTTCTCACAAGACCTTTTACAGATTGTTGATACCCAACAATACCATGAATAATCATTGCTGGTGCTTCCAAAATAGTAACTGCTTCCAGAACCTCTTTGGTTTGTAGCTTATTCTTAGCACGGAACTCTTTAGTTCTAATCACATGGGTCATGCCAGCTTTGTATGACAGAAATGCTGTAAGATGACATGGGGCTGAGGAATCATCCTTTGGAAAACTCTTAATACTTGGTCTAACTGAAGTAGATCTTCTCTTTGGTCTAAATTGTAATGAACCATGCCTTGGTGCTCTGAACTTTCTACAACTCATTTGGGGCTTGGAATAAAAAAATTTCCTAAAAATTTTTGCAAAATATAGAACTGGAAAACAAATTATCTAAAAAACTTCATCCCAGCTTTGAAAATGCATGGTTTATGGGCCAGCTTATAAACAATTGGCACCATTAATTTAGAAATAAGTGAAATATTAAATAACCCAAATCTATTGGAACGTTTTATATAACTTTAACGATAATAACCAGAGCTAATATATCGATCATCTATTTGAAGGATTGTACTCTAGAAATTGTTAATTTAGTTTATTCGGTGAGATTGGCTTCTTGTTAGTATAAGATCTATTATGGTATTGAAATTTTAATACTTGGTTGGCAAAGTGTTGATTACAGTAATAAACTAATTTTACAGCACTCAAATATTCTTCAAAAAATTGATGTTTTATCAGATTTTGTAATATTAAAGATTCTAGAAGTAGTAAGCACATATTTATTTGGCTTAAAGATATAATGCATAGGTTTGATTGTTTCGATAATATAACAATTCAGATTCATATTACTACCAATAACACATCAACTATAGTATAAATTGCCAAGATAACAGTTTTATGAACAGATATTGGGATTGCTGATGTAAAATTATTTTCATAATAATAAAGGAAATTGTCAGATGCTACACCTGACAGTTAATATTTCTACTTCTATTACATCTTGATTTATACACCCTTAATGAAAACAAATAGAATTACGTCTTGTTATTTTGATGTCTTAGTCTCAGATTACAATCTAGTTTATGGGATTGAGTTAACTGTAGAGATTCCAAGAATTAACTATCTTGGAAAAATGGAATTTATCACCTTAAAAATTCCAATCCAGCCAGAAACACCAGCATTTCATATATTTCCATATCCAGGATTAGGGAGTTATATGGGCAATGGTATTTACCAAGACATTTTTATCAGAGTTGTCACACAACCAATGACAGTAGCAGAAGTTGTTCAACCCAATTCACATAAAACTCCATGTAATACAATTTCATTTGCACAGAACTATTCATCTGTTTTTAATAATTCCCCCAACGATATTCTCCAAAGAACCGATTATTTCAATATGGGAAGTATCAATAGGGAATTTACAGATGAGGGTGTAGAGATTCAAACATCCGCAAATGGTGATTTAGATATAACATGTGACATTTATCGTGATCAATTTAATGATAGGTTTTACCGCATTATTAATTTGGATGGTAACACCAGAATAATTTTAACACGAGCAATGATAAAATCTATACCGAATACATTCATAGCAAATCTATTTACCCCTAAGATAGGTACTTGTCTATCAGGAAATGCTCTTGTAAAAGTTAAATTTAAGCGTGAGTATACAGATGATGAGCATATGGGCTGTTTCAAATGGTGTTAAATAAATATAAACAATTTCTGACAAATTATATTTAGTGCTTGTTATAAGACAGATATTCTGCAGTGCTATTTATTTAGCCAAATGCAAATAGTTTTCTATCTATTGAAAAATTATACGAACAAGCACTATTTCTAAGGATATCTACATCGAGAAAAAGTTAAACATCAATGCTCAGATAATGAAAATTTACCACTGTATGCCAAGTGGAGAGAGTTATTATGTTTTGGTTTAATCTGAAGCTGTGATTTAGCATCGTGGATCATTTTAGAGTGTATTTTATAAAAAACAGATTTATTGAAGATTAATAGTTCTATTTATCCAAAAGCCCTATAACTGATGACATACAAGGACTATCCAATGCTTTGAATATTCCAAACAAACCAGATATCATATCAATACAATCATTTAAGCAAACTTAATTAATAAATGATATTTATGTCTGATGTTTTAATTATATCAAGTAGATGTTTAGAACTCTATTCATTAACATTCAGCAGATGATTATAATTTTAATAAGTTATAAGAGGCAAATAACAATTTTATATAGGGGAAATGATGTATAACTTCAATTAAGATTATGCTATCACATACAAACACAGGGACGATTTTATTAATTGGATAAAATTTAATAATTGTATATCTGCTATTAATTTTCCATATTTGGACATCTAAGACCAAACTATTTTTTCCTTTTATAAATTTTCCCCTTAAATGCCATCAAGTAGAATATCTTCTTGCTACTATGATCTTATTGTATCCAATAATGATCTAATTTACGGAAATGAATTTACCATAGAGATTCCAAGAGCAACGAAGTCTTGTAAAATGGAGCTTGTAACTCTTAAAGTTCCCATTCCGCCACATACTCGCGCTCTTCACATATTCCCATATCCTGGATGGGGAAGCTATATTGGAAATGGAGTGTATCAGGACATTTTTGTAAGACTGGTAACACATCCATTTACAATCAATGAGGTTTTAGAATCAAATCATGATCAAATCTCACATCAGCCAAATGCCTCGACTGTGTTTACTCATTCACCTATTGTAACTTCGACAACTTTCGATACTGGAAATGAAGGAGTTACTATCACTAGATCTTATAATGGAGATTTAACTATAACCTGTAATATTTTCCGTGATCAGTTTAATGATAGATTTATTAAAACCATTAATATCGATGATACCATTACAATCGTCTTGACACGTGCAATGATAAAGGAGATTCCTACCACGTACATTAGAAATCTATTCCTACCAGTATTAGGTAGTGGGCTCAGTGGGAATGCTTATGTGACAATATATTTTACACATCGAAGAACATTTGGTGAAGGATGTGATTGCTCTTGTAATATTTGCTAAATAGTGTAGCTATTTAAAACAACATTAATTAAAAATGATGTGATAAATTGATAATTAATCAAATATAATGGTTAGATATTAAGTTTGTGACTAAATTAATGATTCTGAGTGTTATCTGTAGTAAAGGAAATTGTAGTTGTAAAGATATACATGGGTTTATTTGTAATATCAACTTGAATCTCATTATCGGAAGTGCAATTTTATTTGGGTGAAAATTCTCTGTAACATAAAATAATATACAAAAATAGAAAATAATGGAGTTATGAGTAAATGTTAACTAACATGAATAGCATATTTAATAAAACAGTGATTTGAAAATCTTTAGATCAATTAATAGTCGTTAAAATATTTGAATTATACATTGAATATACTAGCCGTAAGTATAATCTTTTAAAGTATTATTTAATCCTAAAATCACTAATAAATACTTTAAACCTATATTGTTTTAGTCTTATTATATCAATGAAAAATCAGTATATTCCAAAATAGCAAGCTGAATGGTCTTACTCCAATATAAAGATAACTGATTACGTGAATAACAAAGGTTAAAAATCTTTATTGAGATTTTCGATGTCAATAAATACTTTAAGTTACTTTGTAAGGGGATTTTACGATTTTTTATTCAGTCTGTATTAATATTGTTGAAAACTAAGTTGAATAATTTTTTAATTCATCCTAGAATATTTTTAATCTAGATAATAGAGTTGCACCTATTGCAAAAATACCGGTTTTGATTCCAAAAGATACGCCGTTACGTACTCCAATTAGATACGAGCTTATGAAGATACTGATAAATTTAGAGATTGATTTCTTTATAGAAAAATATCGACAGGTATACACACATGTCATATAAATCATATTATATTGCGCATACTCTAATCCTTCCTGAATGGCTCGAGACTGATTATAAATCAAATTGTTATCGGGTTTGGTATTGCTTAAAAACTGTTTTACTGCTGCAGAAGCCGTTCCATAGATAAAAGAACTAGTAGATTCTCTCAACAGATTTCTATAGAAATCATTAACAAGCATAACAGGGTTAAAATTGAATGAAACTAAAAGAAGTATATTAATAAATGTTGATTCTTGGTATTGCAGTGGATACGTAAGAATGATCAATCAAGCAATTTTGAGGTACAAGTAGATTATTTTAAATAGAAGGTTATTCTTACTAAAAATTTTTGAACAGATTCTACAATGATTCTCTTTTAGCGAAAATGATTTCTTTTTTCTTAAAAAAATTGCCCAGATTTTCTTAGATGCTTAATAAATTTGTACTTGAAAGTTGTACCGATTCAAATAAACTTGTTGAGGAATACAGAAGCACTATAGGATTGTTTAAAGAGTCTGAGGAATGTATCAATATTTTTCTCACCAAATTAGTTGAGATGAAAGATTCAGACTTAATCATGGAGGTTCTAAACAGAGAACTTATTGATATCAGAGACAGTCAAGCAAACTATCTGCAAAACTATTATATACTTGTCGATTGCATTACTAGGGTTACAGAAACCACAAGGAATTCAACCTTTTTTATTCTCCTTTCAGAATTGTTTTTGAAAATCGAGTTTGATACTGAATTTGAAACATTTAATAATTTGAAATTTGTTGGTGAGCTGATCAGCCAGGCTCGAAGTTGTAAGTTTCAAATTCACTCATCTATACTCTTGGAATATTTTACTAAAATGATAGATTTTGTAAGAGATGAGCCGGAGATATTTTTGAATATGCTGTATATTATCTCCAAGTATGATAAATCTGTAGGGTTAAGATTGGAGGATATTTCTTTCTACAGAGAATGTGCAGATATGAAAAGCATCAGTGATTCTGAAAGGCTGATAAAGCAAAAAATATTTAAAACAGTTATGTGTGGCTATAAAATAATTCCAACTGTTGATTTAGAAATTCCGATACTTTCTTTTGAAGGAAAATATAGAAATAATGGCAATCTCTCGGAGTGGAAAAAGCTGATTTACTCTAAAAATTCAACTATTGAATTTGATATCAAATTTTTGAGCTTTTTAAAGATGAACAATTTTAATTTTGAAATTGTGAATGATGACAATTTCAAACGATGGATTAAGGTTGGAAAGTATAACTTTGTGGGCTTCTCAACCAAAATATTCAATTTAGTCAAAAGATATTCAAGTAAATCTCTTGTGGTTTCAGAGGATTTAGAGTTAAAAAATCAAGATCTGAGAAAGTCAATTCAAGAAATATCCCTTAAATCAGAGAAAGGTTCTCTAATTTCTGCTTCTAAAACAAATATTAGTAAAATAATACGTGAAACTCCTAAAGTTGAATTTAGCAATAGATTTTCGCGTCCCTATAAGAAATTTAGGGCTATTTATGGTGTTTTCAGAAATATAAAGTATGATTGTAGCTCCAAAGAAAGGAACAAAAATTTGTACACTTATTTTTTGGAGAGAAAGAAGATTCAAGAAAACGAACAGGAAATCATTAAGAATAATATGGAAAATATTGAATACCTTCTGAGTGAACTGGAACGGGAAATTGAAAAAGAAAAACAGGTAAGAATAGAAGAAGCAGCAAAAATACGACAACAAGAGGAAGAAAGAAGGGAAGAAGAGAGATTAAGGAATAGTTGGAAATACAATCAAGGTTCTATTGACAAAAATACCATTTTTATTGATAAGTATTCAAAGAGTGAACCTGACTTGATTTATAATGGTAGTAGTAACTTTGCATTATCAGCAGAGGAAATGAGAAAGATTTCCATTGCAGCTAAGGAGTTAGCTCGAAAACCTACTGTAACAAAGCAGACAAATGTGCGTTCTGAAAAATGGGGATCTATTAAAGCAAAAACCAAGGAGGATAATGTCTATAGACCTCCTTCATTTTCAGACATTGCATTTAGTTCCTCACTGACCCATACTGAAAAGTCGAAGGAGAATATTTATAGACCTCCTAGAGAAGTCTCTGATCAATATTCTCATCATCAAGCGAATAATAAAACTAATTCTTGTCAAAATCTCAATGTTCGATCGAAAGGACTGAATAGTGAGTCTTGGAAATCTAAACCTATTGAAGAAAGATCGTCTTCGTCTACTTTTTATCAAACTAATTCTTCTACATCCTGTAGGAAGCCTGACGATACAGAAAATAAAAAATAAGGAATAAATAGCAACTCAGACTAAAAGCACATAATTGACCCATTCTTTAAGTTCAAAATTTATTATTTTATACTATTACAACAGCTGATGGTGTCATAATAAATCCAATGTTTTGATAAGGACTAAACAATTTTAAAATCGAAGATTTTGAGGAATATTAGTATCAAATTGTTAAATATAATTTAATTAAATTTTATTTGTATTTAAAATAGTTTTTTGAAGTTGTTTGCCATTGGACTGTAGTATTGTTTTGTATATATCTTTTCCAAAAAACTGTCTTCCAGTTCTTGCTCCAAAAATACCAAGTGCTCCTATAATCAATAATATAAGTATTATAGTTAACATATGAGATAATCTTCTTTTCGGAACGTACAAGTTTTTTTCAGGTGCCTTGAATTGAAAATTCACACTGAGAGCATCCAAAGCGTCTTCTTGGAAAAATAACTTGCTTCTGAATACATTTGATTCTAAAAAACTTATGTGATTCCCAATATATTCTGCACGTAGTGGCGTTTCGCTATCATATCTCAACTTAAAGAAATTGATTTCACTGATATCTTTACCGTGAATAGGATCTTTAAAATTCTTAATTCTAATCTTACGACCATCTGTGGAAATAACCATTTCGAAAACATATTTACAGAGTTGCTTGGCATCGTAGCAATAATATGATTGTGTATCTTCTTGGTTACAGTGAACTCTTGCAATAAAATAGTCTTGTCCTTTAGAATGGGAATCAAATATTAGATCTGCAAAAGGTTTCTGTGTAAATGCTTCATTTTTCGCAGCATCTAGGGCACACCTATTGGTACCACTTTTTTCTAGAACGTATACCATAGTGAAACTCTTTTTTAGAAATTTATCTGAAAAAATATGAAACCGATGTTTTAGTAATAACCAATAGAATTTAATAGGCTATTTATCTTGTAAAAACAAATTTAAGCGTAAGGTATGAGTTAGTAAATCAAGAAAGATAAACTATGTTTCAAATGCCTTTTAAACTATAAAGAATATGATTTTTATGAAATATATTCTATCATATTTTGTAAAGTATCAATAAAAAATTTAGTTCTAATGAAGCCTATTTTAAATTAATAGACATGCCATGCTTTACCAATTACTTAATTCACAACCTAACAAATACCAACACTTTATTTTAAAAGTATATTAATAAATACAAAGCATAGTTTTACTAGTTATATTGCTCATAATACCTATGTTATCAATAGAATGCAAAAAATCTTCAAAAATATTTTTACTTTTTTTGACCATGGAAAAAGATTTTGATAAACTTACCATTTCAGAGATTCAGAATATTTCATCACTAGGAGAAGTAGATGCAAGCAAGAGAATCAGAATTAGAGGTTTTGTAGATACAGTAAGAGTTCTAAGCAAGGCAATTTTCCTTACAATTAGAGAGAGGCTTGATACAATTCAATGTGTTGTGAGATTAAAGACAAACCCAACTGAAGAAGACACGACAGCATTTCAACTCTACAAAAAGATCTCTGTGGAGAGTTTTGTGGAGGTTCTAGGTATTGTAAAAATAGCTCCAAATCCAGTTTTAAAATGCACTCAACAAAAAATTGAGGTAGATACTGAAAAAATATGTGTTCTTGGACCAGTTACGGAGAGTTTACCATTTTCTTTAAAAGATGCTTCAGAATGTGGAAAAAACTCCTCTGATGAACACAGTCGTTCCAAAGTTGGATATAATCTAAGGTTAGACAATAGGTTTTTAGATTTAAGAATTCCATCTACTGCTTCTATTGTACGTGTTCTGGATAGTGTGATGTTTTCGTTCAGAGAGTTTTTAAGAAAAAATGATTTTATAGAAATTAAAACAACAAAGATCATTCAATCTGGATCTGAAGGTGGTGCAAATCTATTCAGTATTTCATTTTTTGATAAAACAGCCTACTTGGCTCAAAGTCCCCAGCTATATAAACAAATGGCCATTATTGGTGGATTGAAGAGGGTTTATGAGATTGGGCATGTTTATAGAGCTGAAGTTTCGAATATCAATAGATATTTGAGCGAATTTACAGGCTTGGATTTAGAAATGGAGGTTGATGGCACTTACATTGATACAATAAAATTCATTTATGCCCTTTTCATTCATATATTTGATCATATCAAAACAGAAAGAAGCTATGAACTGGAAATTATTAGGGAATATCGACCATTCGAGGATTTAAAATATTCAAGAGAAGCATGCATTATTGATCATTCTGAAGCTATTGATATGCTGAGGAAAGAAGGAATAGAGATTGGATACAATGATGATTTTAATAGGGAAAATGAAAGAATTTTAGGTGAGCTAATGAAGAAAAGTCATGATACTGATTTTTTTGTTATAAAAGATTATCCAGCGGAAGCTAGGCCATTTTATACTTATGTGTGTAAAGACACAGGAAAAACTAGATCATATGATTTTATCATGCGTGGTGAGGAAATTTTGTCTGGTGCTCAGAGACAGAGTGATTATGATTTATTAAAGGCTGCTATTGCCGAAAAGGGAATTTCTGTTGATTCTTTGCAAAACTATTTAGAACCATTTAAGTTTGGTGCACCACCTCATGCTGGTTGTGGAATAGGTCTTGAGCGTGTGATGAAGTCTTATTTTAATTTTGACGATATCAGATATTTTTCGCTCTTCCCGAGAGATCCAAACAGATTATATCCATGAATAAAAATTCATTCAACTTCAATTAATATTGATTATAGATCATCTAGGCTTATCTAATTAATATTCAAAATTATTTTTACTGAATTCTTCAAGAATGGCTAACCAAATCATTTCTAAAAGTATTTATATAATCAAAAAGACATATTGCAAATTTTAGACATTTGGTTATACCATTTTTGATCTTATTTCAGTTTCTCGAATTTGGACATCCTTTTCGTGAATTAATGATAGCACGATTCTCTTTTTGCTATTTCATGCCAGAAAACTTTAATATTTTTACTTATTTCCATATTTGGAAAGTTATTAAATTAGAATTTTTCTTACAAAATATTTTTAATTTAGATCGGACTGTATCAGATCTGTTAAAATATCAACAAATCAGTTACGTTAACCAGTTAGATGTTTCATATTACTATTTAATATGCGTTTTAAAACAAAAATTTCCATACGTTGGATCAAATTTTTTATTAAAAAAATTCAATTCAGTTGAGGGGATGGTTTTTAAAAATGAAAATATTAATAAATCAAAATTAAACTCAAAGCCTTTGAAAGATGGATCGAAAAGCAGCTCGAAGAGTTTTAAAAGGAAAGTGATTGAAAATGGAAATGATAATCATCTATGTAATTTCAACACAGTTGTTTTAAACATGCCAGATATTGAGCAAAAAGTTACCAATGATGAAACAATCTACGCTGACGTCACAAAATACAATCAATCGACTGACCAGAAAAAACCTTTATTTGAAACGGCTAATCATTTTAATTCAAATCAATTAAATTCCTCTTCGAAAAATTTGTCTGAACATCAAATTTCAAATTCTCAAGGGCTTAATGATCCTAGAAAATATGTATCAAATTTAGAAAAAAGGCTAAAACAGGGTATTGTACCTGGCATTAGCCATACAAGAGATTGGATCAACCCAATACCAAATTCTAATTTAAAGAATCATTCATTTAAGCTTAATTCTAACATAGAAAGCTGCAATTCAAATCAGTTTACAAAGTTGGAGGAGTCTCGCCGTAATACAAGACATAGGACTACTATAGCCCAACTCAATACTCTAGAAACTATTGCAGAGACTATTCTAAAACCGGACAAATCAACTAGATTACGCCTATCAAATGAGCTGGGAATGTCTCAACGTCAAGTGCAAATTTGGTTTCAGAATAGGCGAGCTAAGATAAAGAAGCTTGCACATGAAACCAAAATCCGGCGAGATACCCTAGTAGAGTTTTATTCTGATACATCTGGAAATTCAGTAGTTGAATATAATAGACAAAGTTTTAATAAACCCCAAAAATATTCAGAAGCTAATGGAAAACAATTATGTGAAAATAAAAAGTACACTGATCTAACTAATCAGCAAATTGTTGGATTGAAGCTATTCGACCATACAGTTCATAAAAACGAATCAATAGGATATGGATACTTCTGTGATGAATCTAATGAAAAATATTTTGAATATTGTGCGGAAATTCCATCTAGTTTTGTAGCAAAGGCACAAAAAGAGCCAGATAACTTTTACGATTACCAAACCTCATTTCTTAACCATGGTTTTTATCATTACCAATCAATATTGCCACAGTCATTTAATAGAATGAGCTTTTATACCCCTAAAAATCATCAGTTTGAAAAGCCTTTTAAATCAAATTTGTCTGATCCAGATGGATTAGAGAGAAAATAAATTATGAATTAATACTTAATTATTTTGTTGAAATTGGCTTAACCTATAATTTTCTGGCTTAAAAACACACTTGCTCCTTTACAATGAAGTGTATATTTTACACAATCAATTTTTATTTAACTCTTGTGAATGATAAGATAGACATTTATAATCTACAAATCAAAAGTTTCTGGTTCAGAATCCTTTTTCTTTCTATTAAAAAAGCCAAAAACTCTTTCAAACCCTTTATTAATCTTTTCAAAATCTGACAAATTGAAGATGCCTTGATCTTCATCAATATTCTCAGGAGATACTTGCTGTACTTCCGAGTTTGGAGACAATAGATGGGTATCTTCTTTTTCATCTGTTTCTAAATCATTAAGTTCTATAGATTCAAAAAATTCTACACTATTTTTTTGGTCATTTAGATTTATAAAATATCTTATGTATTTTCCTAGATATTCTATTAAAAATTCATCAATGTTATCTGTAAAGGACTTCGCTTCAACAAGTATACGTCGGAGTGCAATTAAATCTAAAAGATTCTTTTGACTGACAATAATTTTATTGTAAATAATCAAAAGAAACAGAATGAGTTGTATTTTAAGCTTCTCTTGTGCACTAATCTGCTTCTCAACATCAGTTTCACTCACCGACTTTATCCAATCTTCATAATACTCTATTTCCTCCAGTTTAATATTTTCATTCGAAATACAAATCAAAAATAAAATTAGATTTACTGAATCTGGAAAACAGCTTGGAAAATTATTTATGTCTGGTGTAAATCCAAGACAGAATCTGATAGCTCCCAATTTGTTAATATTATGGAGGTTTTTATTAAAATTTAGCTGATTTCCTGGAGACTCTGGTTCACAAAATGCTTGATAATAATCATTCATTCCAACAGAATCTACCCTCCCCCAAAATTCTATCAAGCTACCACAATAATAATCGTTTTCAATATCCTGAATAGTGATGATATTTGATTTTATAAAATTGTCTACAACAACTCGAATATTTTTACCATTATTTTTGCAAATCTTGTAAACAATATTATATTTTTTATGCTCTACAGCTGGACCCAATAGCCTAATGAACATGTTCTGAATATCTTTGATGTTTATATTGTCAAAATTTAATAAAATTTCAACTATGCTCCAACAAAATGAATTTACATTTTTACCCTGTAGACGATAATGGTAAAAATATTCGAGTTGTTGTAGACATCTGCCTTAAAATCACAATCACCCAATTTAAATGAAGAAAATCATCATTCTGTTGATAATTTGTTCATTGAAGAGAATAAAACTCACTCAAAAAGAAATTCCAATTTACAACCTCATATTTATCTTCTTCTTGAAGAATGCTTGACAAATATTAGGGCTTATGGTACACATTCGATTATTATTTCCGGAGAGAGTGGATCAGGAAAGACAGAATGTGCTCGACATATCTTAGATTATTTAGGTATATCGATTATGGCTGATATTGACATGGTTATTGAAAGTATTGGGAATGCACGGACGGCCTACAATGATAATTCAAGTCGATTTGGTAAATTAGTCAAATTAGATTCCGGGAAGATTGAAATTCAAACCTTTCTTCTCGAAAAAAGTAGAGTAACATCAATTAAAAATTCAAAAACTGAAGGAAATTTTCATATTTTCTATTATATTCTTTCAGGAA
Source organism: Medioppia subpectinata (assembly GCA_905368565.1). Lineage (NCBI taxonomy): Eukaryota > Metazoa > Arthropoda > Arachnida > Sarcoptiformes > Oppiidae > Medioppia > Medioppia subpectinata. Next base: position 3,989 of record CAJPIZ010001466.1, on the reverse strand, counting down.
ATGAACTTACGTTAAACAATGATTATATTTCATACAGTCATTATGAACAAGATGGTGATTTTATTAACAATAATTTAAAAATGAATTCTAAAGGCAATCCACATCATCAATTATCCAGATACTATGCAGAACAATATTTGAAACTTAAATCTGCATTTTCTAATTTAAAAATGAATTTTGGACAGATTGAAACAGTTCTTATTGCAATTCTGAATCTAGGTTCCATTAGTATTTGTGAGAACCATATTTCAGTGCATCCCTCAGTTCTCAATGCGTTTGAGATTGATGAAGCTACACTGACAGATTATCTTCTTTTTAGGGAAATAAAGGTTAAAGATGAGGTTATTCGAGTGAAGTTGACCAAAAGTGAGTCTGTTATTTATAGAGACTCCCTTGCAAAGCTAATATATTCCACAGTATTTGAATATATTCTTGAAAATTTGAACACGTATCTAAACAACTATTCTGAAGAGAAACAAAGCTATGAGCTTGAAATGCAAGCAATTTATCAGAGGCCTAATATTTCTCTAAATATCCTCGATATCTTTGGATTTGAAAATTTTGATCGGAATGGTTTAGATCAGTTTTGCATAAACTGGTGCAATGAAAAGATCTATGATGAGTTTGTTAATAGAACATTTAAGGAACAGCAGCGAATTTTTGAAGAGGATGGTGTAGCTAATGATTCTCAATATACTGCAGATAAGGGACTTATTGGCTATAATGCTGATGGTTTATCTTCTGTTAAATCTTCTATAATCCCTTTAATAGAGGAAAGAGGTGGAATTGTAGATCTAGTTTCTGAAGAGGCATTTTTGACCGGAAGTGTGGCAAATCTTTCAGTTAAAATATCAAAATTATTAGATGTTCCGGAAAAAGTATATAATAAAATGTTATTAACCCACTTTGCTGGTGAGGTAGAATATGATCTGATAGATTTTATTGAGAAGAATTCTGAACGAACAAAGAATTTGAACACTTGTATATCAAACAAAATTCCAAATTACAAATTTTCCTTTCCTTGGAGTATTGCAAATATTTTACTAACGACCACTCGCTCTTCAAATGTTGTTGTCAATTTTAGAAGTAATCTATTAAAACTATTTGATATTCTAAATAAAACAACTATTAAGTATATCAAGTGTATCAAGCCAAACCATGGGCAATTGCCCATGGTTTTTGAAGAAGATGTTGTTTTACGACAACTTACAGCTAACGGAATTTTACAATCTATTAAGCTAAGCAGGAGAATGTATCCTTACTCGATGTATAAAGAGCAATTCCATCTTAGGTATCATTCTGTAATTGATGATATGGAGAAAATCGGAATCAAAACTGGTAAGAATAGATACTTCTTTAATAACTCAACTTTGAAATTTCTAGAAAACGAATTGCAAAAGTTAGAATTTAAGATTGAAAATGAAAATAAACGAATGTATGAGATTATACAATATGCTGTTAGTAAATTTAACTGGAAAAGTAGAAAAGACGGCATTAAGTCAAATCTTGATGTTATTTCTGAGTCAGATTCTATTTGTGAATTGGATATCAATATAGAGCATAACTCTGGGACTGATTTACTACATTTGTCCGATAAAACTTGCACAATTGATTTTTCATCATATAAAAAAGACTCATCGAAAGTTACTGGCAATTCTTTTGCGTGTTATAATGATGGTTCAACTGATATTGAGCCATCATTCAGAAATACAAATCAAAAAATTGTTGATTATTACAATTTAGGATCTGATAAAAAGTCGAATTCTGATTTAGTAAAGCAACTGGAAAAATACAAATCTTTTTCTATAAGTTGTATGAAGTGTCAGGAGAGAGAGAGAAATCAGTCCGATGTTTCTGGTAACCTATCCCAAAATATTGACCATTTCAAATCGTACACAAAATTACTTCATTCTCACAATATTTTACAACAAAAATATAAAATTCAAACGGAAAGACTTCGCCAAACTAAAAATAAACAGGGTAAGTCTCTTCAATTATCAGAAGACGAGGCGTCAACAGATTCTATTGAATTAATCTCCAGCGCCAATATATTTCACTGCATCATTAATCTTTATTTAGATCACTNTCATTAATCTTTATTTAGATCACTATCCTAGTTATTTAAATCCAAAGTATAATTCATCAGATATTCCACGAGACGAAATAGTTTCTCTTGCGAATTGTATCGTCCACATTTCTGATAAACTGGGAATGGAACTATATTTAGAAAATATTCAGACAGTAGTCGATAATCTGTGGAATGGTATTACCAATTCCGTTAAAAATACAATTTGTAAAAATGGATTTGTATTGAGCAACCTTATAGAACTAAAGGCCATAATGATTCAACGTGCCAATGTAGATAGTAGTCAATCCGGTATTCCAGGTTTATTTGATGAATTAATTAACACAACATTTTTGACATTCTGCTCATCAATTAAAGAATTTATAAAAAGCTGTCTTCCTGATTCTATTTTGGAGCATCAAGAGATTAAGGAGCTGCGCACTACTACTACTGGAGTTGCTGCCGTAATAAAGGAGTCGTTGTTAAAGAATATTTTTGTAGGCTCATCAATTAGGGATTTTGTCAAAAGATTGGAAAAGATTATGGATATTTGTACCTTTTATTATATTCCAGATAATTTTATAAGAGCCATACTTTCTTATGCCCTGAGTTATACCGACTGCATTGCATTTAACTCATTACTCATTAAAAAAAATTTCATGACCTTTAATAGATGTGCACAGATTTCATATAATTTAGGGGAAATAGGAAAATGCTGTTTTAGATTTGGATTTGTAGATTGGAATATCTCGTTAGCACACATTACTGAAGCGGTGAAAATTTCAACAATAATTTCTGCAAAGTACAATCTCGACTTAATAGACGAATGTTTTTATCTTAATGATGCCCAAAAATCTGCAGTGATTATGGTAACAGATAACAATGCTTTTATTAAGGAATTAAAATCATCTAGTGGTGATAATAATTATGAGAAATCTGATAATTCCCAAAACAAGTTTGTGAAATTAAATAGTTCTTTGCGAACTAACTTGAGTATCTCTGATAAATCGATGGAAAAGTTTATTGGAGAACCAAATCCAACAATTCCTGAAGTTGATATTGCAAGAAATCACACAAAGTTTGTAAATCCAAAATACATTCCGAAAAATAGCATAAAAAGCATTTTAAAATCATTAAGTGAATAAAATATTTCATATTATCGCATACTACCTTAAATACTAGAAAAATTCTTTGCATTACATAATATTAAACAGAAAATTAAAAAACAGCTAATATTTACTGGCGATATAGTTATTAACTATACACTAGAAGGATTGATTGGTTCATTAATTTTTATGGAAATAAAGAGAATATATCAACCATTGATGGTTTTTTGGAAAAATTAATTCCAATGTATTAAACATATAAATATGGCATGTCTTTGGAGTACCTTATAAAACATTCATATGTAGTAATTTAATGAAAGAAGGACTGGTTTGTTTGTTTTTGGCCTATTACATATCAGGCAATTCTATAATAATGCCATTTAATTTACATTAAAGCTACTCAGGCTTAACTTTTTTAGAATTGTTCAAGATTATTTTCTTACTAATCTATATTACTCAAATTTCTTTTATAGTCCATTAATAAGGTAGTATTCCATTTGATTTTAGCCTTTCAAAGTTTTAAATCCTCCATTTCTAGCATTAATGCTATCAATTCTCTAGATTGTGCCTGAACTATAACTTTTCTTACATCATATGACTATTCACAAACTTTTTAATCAATAGTATAGTATCATTTATAATTATTAATTTGCAGCTTCTTTGTGATTAAACCTCTACTAAATCGCCAATATATGTTTTGCATTTGTAAGATATATTGAGTCCTGACTTTTTGAGGAATTAATGTGACTTTGCTTTCGGTATATAAAACAGTTTTTCCGTTTGCAATGCGTTTAATAATTCATTTGAGATCTAATTTT
>CAJPIZ010001464.1:0-16593 GCA_905368565.1 Medioppia subpectinata | reverse complement strand
GAGAGAGAGAGAGAGAGAGAGAGAGAGAGAGAGACATTACTGTCAAACACATTGATATACACTTTGAAGTACTCCATCAACTGTCTGCCGGTGACCCGACGGCCGCCGATCTCCTTCACGACCACATTCTTCGGGTCTAACATCAGCGGCACAAACGTCTTCAGAGAGTTGACAAACTCCGAGTCAATATCGGCCGTTCGGCCGTCAAAGTGCTCAGTAGTGGCCACTTTGCCGCCCGGATATGGCATCACATAGCAGCCAATATCGCTAAAACACGATTGAATAAGTCTCATGATTCTTCCCATTTCTGCCGGTTGGTGCAACCTTTTCATCAGTAGACTCAGATCGCCTTTCTGATCGTACGGGTTTTCGTATGGGATAATCCAGTCTTGAATGAGAAACATTAGCTTCTGGAAGGGTGTCTCGCCGTTGGCCTCGACGGCCAGGCGTCCGTACTCTGCAAAAACGTCCAACATTTCTATGTCGTTCTCCTGGAGATTGTCCGTCACATTAAACACTGTATATATTTGGAAGAACACTTAATTAATACTCAATTAAGTTAAATAACAATTAAATTATTAATAAATATGAAACAAAAAGACACTGATTGTTTTGGGTACGAGAGATAAATCATTGATTAATACTAAACAATCTAATTATTTATTAACAAACAAATCAATGCTTGTGTTCTCACAACATGTATGATGTAGTGTAACCAGCGAATTAATTAAAAGTACATACCCTGTATTGACGAGGTCATAGTGGACAACGCGAACAGAGTGGCCGAGTCCTTGACGGTGTACTCCGAGTATAACGCCCTCTGAGTGTCCATCAAAACGATGGCCACCTCCTGGCCGTCATCCAATTTGACGCAAAACGGCTCCGACCACATCAGTATACCTGTGGTAACCCTTTCACTGCCGCTCCTCCACGAGAACCCCTTGGGTGAGGTGTCTGTGGAGCCGAGCCAGTCAGGGGTTGTGCCGCAACCCGACTGCAGGTATCGCAGGAAAAAGTCCCGCATAATGGACTTGCCTATAAGTGCCCACCCAAACGAGTAGGTACAATTTGAATACAAATAATTATATGTTTAATCATAACTTAACCTTAACTCCAGGCGACTATATTTAAAGATTGACATTATAAAATATACTAGTATATTTTCAATACATAACTTTATAAACCAATAATGTACTCTATAATGTAAACCTGTGACAGTTTTTAAGTTATAAATGATTTTACAATATTATTTGCCAAATTTATTAGCTAATTATTTATAAACAGATTTTAATGTAGTAGAATTAAACATGCTATTATCATGATAATAAAATATTTCCTAACTATAAAAGTGGGGCTCTTTTCTATCTACTGTAGATACTTCAGAATTATATGTTTATAGAATAACTTTGTATGTTATTAATTTCTCCGCACCGTCCGTACAGTACAATAAGATAACAATTTCAAACTGACCGCTATGAAAGTCGCCGGCAATGCTGACCACCACAACGGGTTTGTCGCGGATCGAGTCGCGCAATAAAATGGCCGACAGAGCCTCCAAATCGAGTTTAACCCGCCCTTCAGCACTCACTTTGAGCACCTGTATGGGCGCTCCGGGGTATCGCTGATCAATTGCTAAACTATTATGCTTAAATGCTGTAATCTTGGAGTCCTTATAATGAACATTGTGTTTTTGACTTTTATTCAAATGCTCACGTGATTTATTATTTAATTTATAATAACTTGCTATATCGGTATTATTTAATTTACAATTAAAAAACTTATAGAATAATATGTTTTCATTAACTTTAAGTCTATTAATAGTTTCATTGATTTGCTCATTGTTTCCCCTAATTATGTGTATATCGACTGACCAGTAGTTGTATTCATTGAGTACTCGACCACTAGTCGGCCGATTGAATGGCATTGACTGAAACATTTGGCCAATTATTTCAAATAATTTGCTGAAATTGGCTAAAAATATAGTAGATTTATACATTTCCATTGGATTCTCACTAAACAAAGTATTGAATAAACAATTCTTAAAATTAAATTAAATTATTATATAATTAATAAATTATAGCAAACCTATCAAACAACTCAAACAAATTCATTGCAATCACTCCCAGGCTATAGATGTCTACCTTATTGTTATACCGGCGCTGATGTATTTCGGGTGCCATATATGCATGGGTTCCGAGATTAGAGGTGTGGCCAATGGATGTGTTCATGTGATCGGTAGCCAAACCAAAGTCACACAGTTTTATGAATCGATTATTAATATTATTCACTGATATCAACACATTTGCCGGTTTGAGGTCCCGATGGATAACCGGTGGACACGAGTCGTGTAAATACTGTACACTTTCTAAGAGTTCTCTAAATATTTCACAACAAATGAAATATTCGATGCAATCCATCGGGTCTTTCGGTTCTCTTCCGAAGACAATGTGTTTTGTGTTGAGAATTGTCTGAAGATTTTGTGTATAAAAATCCATTTGAATGAACAGATGATTGTCTTCCAGCCATGAGTTGCGGTAATTCACCACATATTCTGACCGTAATTTTGCTAACTTTTGCACCTCATTGAGTTTGTCCTGACGTTTATTATCATCATAAATGTCTGCAATTCATGTAATATTTATTATAATTAAATAATTTATAATTGTATGCATAAAATTATTAACTTACCAAGCAACTTAATAACTTTAATCGCGTATATTTCCTGATCTAATTTATGCTTAACTTTATATACATCACCAAAACCTCCGCTACCGATGTGTAACAACTGTTCAAAATTATCCATAAAAAAGTTTTTGCTGGACTTGTTATTAGAAACTATAGAAAGAGTAATTTTAAATTCATTACAAATATAACTATTACCATGGTGAATTAATGATGTGATAATTACCTGTCGCAAGGCTTTGTGAGTGTTCACTCGTATTTGACTGATTAGACGCCATTTATATAATTTTATAATAAAACAATAATGATTAGCAACCGTTTATGATAAATATAGATATTACATTTTAATTTTTACGTCTATTACTATTTTTGTAACATTTGAATTACACGTGTACATATTTATAACAGTATATTTAATAAGTAAACATTTTATACATTTTAAATTAATTAAATATAATTATTAAAATTTCAGAACTAAATATAACGATATTATAAAATATATATTTTAATAAGACGTAAAATAACAATTACATCGTTAACAATACATAAATGAAACGCTTTTAATCTCAAATACAATAGTAAGCAAAAATCGTTGGAAACACTGATTAAATGGCAAAGAATTTCATATAATATGTGATAATAACTATAGTTAAATATTTAATGTAGAATAAATTTTTTATAACATGTACCTAATATAATGTTAATACTTTAAGAAATATATTTATAATTAAGATTAATATGGCTAAATTATATGAGACTTTTAAAATATTTATAACAATACATTTTTACTTAAAAATGTTTTGTTTGTTAATTTTTTGTTTATCTTGTTTTAAAAATTATGATAGTAATTATAGTTACGTTGTGTAATATAATCCTTATTATTTTGTATTTAAATAAAAGACAATTTTTTCACATAAAAATATGTATTGAAAAATTTGCGCAACTTTTATCATGAACATTTTATTAACAAAACTCAAAAAACCATGATACATTGAGCCGTAAACGTGGCGATTTGGCCGTTGCTGTGGTTACCGGCGCCAATCTAAATGTCGGAACAAGAGACCGCCATTAGTTTGACCACAATGAGAGTTAATATATATAATACCATAATATTGTATAATATGCGCAGAATCTTGGTGGAGCAACAGTTGATGGATATTAGGAAGCTTTGTATTTGGCTTATTATTTAGCAAAGAATACGACAGAAAAAATCAAATACTTGGCCAAAACACTGCCCCAACAGTTGGACGGTTTTCCAGTATTTTACTGTTAATTAGAACCGCCGATAAATTCTAAAATTAGGTTAAATAGTAAAAGGCATAAATTAAACTATATAATGATTTTAATCCAAATTAAATTATAATGTATTTTGAAATAAGATTAATTATTTAATTATACAATCATACTTATGGTTGTTATAAAAATGATAACTGTAAACGTTTATTTTCAATTAAAATTTTTAAAAAATTCAATGTTTTTGAATAATTAAATATTTTGATCTATATAAAATATATAAATATTAATATTTTGCATATTGTCAGACATAATATTATCTGATATCATTATATACATGTTTTATTATTTATTAATAAATCATTTTATTATTGTTTTAATTTTGACAAAATATATTCATTGAAGACTTTATCGTTTCCTTTCATTATGTTATTCACAACAGTCTTAAAGTTGGGATCAGTTGTCACACAATTGCTATCAATAGACCACTCATTATATGATTGCAATACTTGTCGACAATCGGGTCTATCATTCGGTTTCAATGATTGCATTGAAATCAACAATTTTTGTAATTCAGTCATCGATTTGAATAGATTTATGTCCGATAAATACAATCGTAAACTAGAAATCATATAAATGTTGTTATATTATAATTTTTAAATGTTTTGCAAATATTAATAAATAATTTTAAGTATAAGGTTCACGAAATTTAACTTACAATTTATTTGTTAATTGCATATCAAATATATTTTCTCCGATTTTGGCCGCACTGTAAACATCTGTCTTGTAATCAACAGTTTGTCCGTCAGTTTCTTCGGGCGATAGATATTCGGGATCTCTCTTAGAGGTCAGACTCTTAAAAACATGACTCAAACCAAAGTCACATAATTTTAAACACAAATTCTCGGCTTTGCCTCCGATTAACACATTTTCGGGTTTGAGGTTTCGGTGAATCACTGCTGGACTCAAATCATGCAAATGTTGGACACATTTCAACAGTTCTGCAAATATTTGACACGAAATGAAAAATTCCGACGAATTCATGGCCTCTTCGGCCGATTGGCGACCAAATGCTGTGCCTTTGAGTGAAAGTATTTTTACTAAACTGTGTGAACACAACTCCATTCCTACGTAAAATTTGTTGTCTTCAAACCACGTCTGCATATATTGGACCACATTTTCGATGCAAATATATGATAATTTGTTCATTTCAGAGATTATATTTTTATTGATTTTATTATCTGGAAAATAATATATTAATTTAATGAGTTGTGAACTAAATTAATAGATACTGACATTTATTAAATAAAAAATTTGCTGTTTATAAAATATTTTCTATTCTTTTATTATTTTTATCTCTTTTAAACATCTTTTATATTATTTACAAAAATATATTAGTAACAAAGTATAAAATTGTTTTTAACGAATTTACTTACAATTACTATTATCAATGATTTTAATCGCGCATTCATTTCTGTCTTTATGTTTAACTTTGAAAACAGTGCCAAAACATCCCGAACCCAATGCACACAAGTCATCGAAACAATGTTTATATTCAGATAATTTTACATTATTTTGGTCTATAAAAAATTTAAATAAAACAATTTATTATGAATTTTGGCTAAAAATATTTGAAAGCATATTATATTTTAATTTTTTAAAACTAAATTTTTAACGAATTTACTTACAATTAATGTTATCAATGATTCTAATCGCGTATTCATTTCCAGTCTCTTTATGTTTAACTTTGAAAACAGTGCCAAAACATCCCAAACCTAATACAGACAACTCATTGTATAAACGTTTATAATGAGATAATGTAATATTACTTTTATCTAATAAGTAATTTAAATTTAAAAAATTGTTAAAAATTGTGATTAAGAACATCTAAAATCATACCATATTTTAATTCTTTAATTATAGCAAATATTTTGTTTGAAAAATGTATGCATTTTCTGTAGAATTCGTTAAATGTATTGTAATTATAGTTTTTATAATCGTTTAAATGTATTGTTTTATAAGTCATTTGTAATTCACTTAAACAGTAATCAAATAGATTTATATAATTAGTTTCACACAATTTATTCATCGAATCAATTGTATATATTTTATTCCTTGATATACCAATTACACGATGATTATTCTTATTGATTGTAAAACATGTATATAAATCTAGCAGTGTTGTGTTTATATTGGTCACTTTGGTCGCAATTTTATGTATTGACAAAGTTTTATAATTTTTATATTGTTTGCCACAAAAATACACAAATCCATCGTTTGTTAGGAAATACGTTTGACTGTGTGTTGAACATATCGTTTGAATGTAATATAAATTATCAATAATTTGTGGTTTGAATACATTATCCGATATATTGTGTCCCAAATGGCTGTTATTTTGACCCCAACTGAAGACTCGGCCATCAGTTGTGACGGCAAACGAAGAATAGACACCACAATAAATGCCACGTATTTTATATTCAATTCCATTGTCTATAAATTGTATTTTCATTGGACTTATTATGACTTCAGTCGAACGCTGTTCTCCACAACCCGTCTGTCCGTATCTATTATAACCCCATCCGTAGACACAGTCATCTCCGGTGACCACAAGTGAGTGATAATCACCACAACTAATATCACGGATAACAGGATTATTAGGCAATGATATTATGTTTGGCTGTAAATTTTCTATATCTACTGGTTGGGCCAACTGTGCCCACCTATTGCCTCCCCAACCGTGTATACAATTTTGATTATTAATTGACAGAACAAAATTATAACCACAATAAAATTGCCGTATATTTTGTTGACATAATTCTGGTATAATATGTGGTGTATTGACAGCCATATTGTGTCCTAAACCGAGTGATCCGTAATAATTAGATCCCATGCCGTAAACCATATCATCGTTTGTCACGTACAATATATTATTGCCTTTGCTATTAAAAACATGAAATAACTTGATATTATTGATGTCTAGGGTACTATCGATAGTATTATAATCATGGGCAATATCTAAACTATTATCATCAATAGCTGTAATATTTGTATCTTTGCAATGATTCATAATTTGTTTGGTCTCATTTAAATCCTCGCGTAATTTCTTGTTTAATTTACCATCACTTTTAATATCGATTTTTTTAAATTTACAATTAAAAAACTTATAAAAGAACGTGTTTTCATTGGTTTCAAGAGTTTTACTTATTTTATCAAATTGTTTATCGTTTTCAGTAATAATTTGTTTATTGACCGACCAGTAGTTGTAATCGTCGAGTACTCGACCACTAGTCGGCCGATTAAATGGCATTGACTGAAACATTTGTCCTATTATATCAAACAATTTGTTGAAATTGGCCAAGATTATGGTTGAATTATACATTTCCATTGGATTCTCACTAAACAAAGTATTGAATAAACATATTTCAAAAATTTAAAATTTGATTTAACTTTTATATAAAGATTTTAATTAATAAATAATAGCAAACCAATCGAATAACACAAACAAATTCATTGCAATCACTCCCAGGCTATAGATGTCTACTTTATTGTTATACCGGCGCTGATGTAATTCGGGTGCCATATATGCATGGGTTCCCACATTACATGTGTGGCCAATGGATGTCTTCATGTGATCGGTAGCCAAACCAAAGTCACACAGTTTTATAAACCTATTGTTGTTATTGTTTTGGTCTATCATTACATTCTGTGGTTTGAGGTCCCGATGGATAACCGGTGGACACGAGTCGTGTAGATATTGAACGCTCTCTAAGAGCTCTTTGAATATTTCACAACAAATGAAATACTCGATGCAATCCATCGGGTCTTCCGGTTCTCTCCCGAAGACTATGTGTTTGTTATCAATAATTGTCTGCAAATTTCGAGCGTAGAAATCCATTTGAATAAACAGATAATTGTCTTCCAGCCATGAGTTGTGGTAATTCACCACATATTCTGACCTTAATTTTCGTAAATTTTGGACCTCTTTTAGTATTAACTGTCTTTTATTTTCACTATAAGTGTCTGTAATATACGTGATATAAATTAATACAAAATAATTGGCTTTATAAATGCTTTATATAATCTGTTTTTATAAATTGCAATTACCAAGGAACTTTACAATCTTAACCGCATACACCTCTTGCTCTACAATATGTCTCACTTTATACACTTCGCCGAAACCTCCCGACCCTATTGGTACTGACTCTTCAAAAATATTTTCAAAAATACTTTTGTTTAATTTGTTGTTATCTATTAGTATAGTAATGAAAATGTAAATTAAAATAAAGTTAAAAATAACATTTTAAATAAAATGTATGTGATAATTTTACAATCAAATATTTAATAAAATTATTTAAGTATTCCTAAAGCACGTTTATTCACTTATTTAATGGAATAACTAAATTGGACATTGCAGACCACTATTTTATGGTTATAAAATTAAATTCCCTTATATAGCTTATAACATAAGTTAGCAAATTGACAGCTTAATCATTTATAAAATAAGTGATGATGGATACTCTTTACAATCGACAAGTTGTATTTTTTAATACATTATGTTATCAATTCTATAATTTACAATGTGTTCAGCTTTTATATGAAAAATAATTACGGTTTTAACTTTTAGTGTAAAATGTGAACACAGCCGCCATTTTTCATAATATAAATTATGGTTAATTAATAAAACTATTTTAAACAAAATCACAATTAGTAGTTTAACATTATCACAATTTTTATATATGAAATCTAAAATTTAATTAAGTAATAAATTAATGCTTTACTAGACACTTTTTGTAATGCTAAATCTTTTACTATAATAAATCTTTTACCATAATCACTAACATTTAAGAAATTACCCTTTTCAATTAGCAACTTTTAGGTTACAATGTTCAATTTCTAAAAATATATTTTATAGTATAATAGTACCTGTTAAAGTAGATTTTGAAGTTTGATTTGTATTTGATTGGTTTGAAGCCATTTGTATAATAATATTACTTTCAGTTTATTTTAATAATAAGATTAGCAGTTATAATAATTGTAGACTTTACTAAACTTATAATTTTATTAATTAATATTCAAAATATCTTTTGAATTACTAAATATTTTCATAAATATTTAACAAAATATTATCACAATTTGTAAATTTTTAAAAAATAAATACACATTTAAATTGACTAATGAATTAATAGAAAATATTTTAACAAATAATAAAAATATATAAATAATTGGGTCGTTATTAACACTTAAATAGAAACTTTTAGTATAAATTGTTATAATCAATGAAAACCATTGGAAACAACGATAATATAACAAAGATTTTCAAACAATATGTCATAATAAAAACGTTTAATGTAAAAACGCTTTATTTATTGGGTCATAATTTTTTTTGGTAGTACAGTATTAATGCATTGAATATAAGTTTGTCGTTAAATGTAAAATAATATTTTATTATTAATGTTTCATTTTTATAAAATAATTATCATTTAAAATAATATAAATGTAGAGGGCTTAATTGAAATTAATTGGTAATTGCTAATGCCTGATAAATTAATTTTATTTCAAAATTTTTTGATTGACTATTTGTTAATTGTGCTACGTTACGCAATTAAATTAACTAGATGCATAATGCTTAACATTATATAATATAAAATAATTAATTGTAATTTAAAATTAATTATAAAAACAAGTAATTTACACCATATTTATCACAATAACATAAAATTTTTAATACATATATTTTAATAATTTTAAATATACAGTTTTTAGCAAAAATAAAGGCTGACTATAAAAATTCAAAATAGTATTTGACTATTTTAACATATATTATTATAACGACGTCAATTATAATTAACCATATATTTGGACTGATATCGGATTGATATACTGTACATCATTTGTATATCCAAAAGTATTTAATTAATAAATCATTTGCAATTTATTTTATAAATATAAAATACAATTAACCAATAACATCGTTGTGTACGAGTAGTTTTGATTATAATAAATTATTTCATATTGATCTAAATATGATATATTTTATTACTAAATATATCACGTAATTTAAAAATCAATTAATTACAAAATTTTTAGAAACTTTATTAAAATGTGCAAATTTAACTTGAACCATATAATTTTATTTCAAACATATAAATATATTGTGTGCGTGCAATAAAACATGATAAATCAATATATCAATAACTTCATTATTATTATTCAAACTGTTTTATTAATAATTATGAGTGCATAATAAAATATTATTATTAATACACTCCCATTCAAAGCTAGATAAACCAGTGTTTAATTATACTTTAATTTCTCCCCCACATTAACTTTTACTTTCCCCACGTATATAAACCACAGCCCCTGCGACCGCTCATTACACAGTTTTTAGTGAACGCATTAAGACATTACATATTTCCTAAATTAATTTTAATTTAATAAATATTTTACATTTTCATTATATTGTGTCAAAGATTTAATTCCGAGAGCCGGGAGACGGACACAGACGGTGTGAGTATAGCTCGGCAGGAGGGGGTGTGGACTCACTTCCCTCCCGCCGGACAAGTACTACATTTAAGCCAAGTCTGGTAAGTGTATGTCAGCCCTCAGTATCAGCCCTATTAACTGTAGTTTTTAATGACATTACATATTTTTAGCTATATATTTATATAATTGCTAATGTACTCATATACGTATGTAATCTTTAAATATCTTATTTCCCTGACCTGTACATACCTGTACCCATTAACACCAGCTCTACCTTCCCGATTTATGTGGAATGTAAATTTAATATAATTAAATTTATTAACAATCATTTTACACTTGTATAATACTTGGTTTATTAGGTTTTTATGACTACATGGTTCTAATTGACGATCAACATTAATAGTTACCAGGTATTATAGCCTGAAGTAAGTTATTCTTATTGTCAAAAATTATAAATCAATATATTGATGACTACATTAATGATTAATATTACACAATCTAATAATAATATCGCATATATCAAAAGTCGCCTTATATTTAATGCTTTACGTGTATAGTAATCAATAAATTAAAATTTTTAAATGAAGCATAATACATTGATATATGAAAATAACTTTTAAAAAATAGTCTATATAAAGTAACAGCGCATGGGATCAAACATTTTAAATCAATATATTGATAACTCTACTGATATTAAAACATTAAATAAAAATTATATTTGAAAAGTAAGGTTAGCTGTAATCGGAGAGATATTATTAAAAATACCTTTATATTACCTAGAACCTCCGATTTTGATGATTAAATGATCAAAAATTGAGATAAATATAATTAAATATTATACATTTGATCCAAAGGTAAGTCATTCTTATTGTTATGTTATGCTATGATTGTTGATAATTATAAGAATTATTATTATTTAATAGAATTAATAACTATTATTTAGATAATAATAATTGTATGTTTAAATAATATAGAATATAAGGCCTTATAATTGAGAAGATGGTAAAAAATATTGATAAAATAGGGCTTAACATAAATAAGTCAATCGTAAGCAATGCCCACACATTCGAAGGGACCGATGATATCGTGAGGTTTTCACACAAATATTTTATAATTGCCTCAAAACTCGAGGATTACATGAATGGCGTTTACAATAGACGCCGACAATTGCCGCTATTTATGGCCCGATTTGTGCTATTAGTAGTGGGCGTGAGGTTTGCCGTCTCAGCGGCGGTAAACACCCGTGAAATCCTGGCCCTACTGTCGGACTCTAACTATATGTTCGGTAATCCGCGGGTATTCTCCGCAATGATGAGTATATCGGCGTTTGTTATACTATTCATTGGAATAGTTATACAATGGTTGGAAACGATGGGCAAATTGTATTTTGTCAATTTATTATATCAATTAAAATGTGGTCGTTTCAAACTACCAATGAATAGCGATCATAATAAAAAGTATAATTTAATTAGCAATTGGCTATTAAAGTATTATTTGCGGCAAACATTTTGGTCGCTTATGTTTGTAACCAATGGTGCGATTTTGTGGTCTATGTTTAAGGCTTATTATTTTGATGCAGATTCTGGTTTCACAATACTGTCGATCATATTCTGGTCCATTTGTAACATCATTTGGACGTTTCAATATTATGGTATGGTTTGTATGGCATTCCTCTTATGGCATATCAGCACAACTTATTTGAAATACAAATTCATTGAAATCAATCGAGAGATTGAAATCTGTATTCAGTATAATAGCGAGAAAACACTTATGAAAGCCATTGACAAACATTATTTAATGGCTCAAATTGCTCATGATCATAATATTTTATGGAAATATATTTTGTTTATTGTGTATTATGCGGGCACTCCGGCCATTGAATTATTATTATACCTAACGTTTGCAAAGTACACTACATTTAATGTCCGTTTTATCACTGGTTTCCTATTTGTAGTACTCTTTGGTGTGGTATTTATGCTAAACTATATGTCCACTCGATTCACAACACCTTCGCATAAATCTCTACCCCTTTTGTACGCATATATGAAACGCCGGGGAATTTCAGTCCGAAATCGTATTAAACTTTTGGCATTTATAGAGAGGTTGTGTTCACACGATATCTGCTTTTCATGTCTAAACTTATTCAAAATGAGTTCACTTGAGTTTGCATTTTATGTTTACGCCGTTGTCTCTAATTATATGCTTATCATTAACTTTTTTTAAAAATAATTAACAATAATTAGAGTTACCAGATGTCAATTTTTGCAATGGATTGTCCAGTTTTGTAGTGTTTGGTCCAGTGTTCAGTGCACAGGGTAAAATAGGACACTTTAATCATTAAACTAATATAAATTACTGATTATATGTCAATTTGACTTATATAGAAATTAAAACTATTATATTTAATTGCATTATTAATGTTAAAAGTAAAATAAATAGTATTATAATCTCTTATAAAGTTATTGTTTATATTTAATTTGCATTCCGTAAACTCAAAATGTTACATATTTGTGAATTGGGATAATTCGAGATTAAACTAATTAGCAACTCTAAACATTTATTTATTGTATAATAATTGATTGATTAGTGTTTGGTTTGATTATTGAGTTATTAAAGATATTTTTATAATTTCATTCAATAAAATTTATTTTTAAAATTAATTATTCTATTTTATTATAGTTTATTTGTGGGATGTTATCCAATAAAATTAACAAGATGAATAATTTATAAAATTACATAGTATAAAATAATATATTGTAATTTAAAATTAATTTCTAAAAACGAGTAATTTACACCATATTTATTACAAAAACATAAAATTTTTATTACAAATATTTTAATGATGTTAAATATACAGTTTTTTAGCAAAACTATAAAAATAAAAAATCAAACAGTATTTTACTATTTCAACATAAATTATTACAACGACGAGTCATTATAATTAACCAGAGTTTTAATTACCCTTATATTTGGCCCGAAAGCACGGACTGGTGGCCACCGACGAGACCGGACTCATATACTGTACATCATTTGCATATTCAAAATACCAAAATGTATTGTATAAATAATATACACTTTTATAAATTTATAAATTACTCCATAATGACAGCAAAATAGATTAGCAAGTAAAGTTAAGCCGGAATCAGTTTAATAAAATATTTGTATTAATTATATAAGTCTAGATAACAATTACTACAATCAATTTTTTAAAAATAAATAATCTTGGTATAAAAAATTTAAAAATCATACTATTTTACATGTAAATTAATGTTGTTGTTTGTATTGTTTTCAAAAATCACATTAATATAGAATGAGTTTATTACAAAAATTGTTCATTGTTTAAAATTTACAGAGCAAATCTTTATAATAAATATAAATGTGAAGTATGTAATATTAAAATCGCGTTAATTGATAATGATTTAAATTACTATAACAAACAATAAAATGAATCTCTCTCTCTCTCTCTCTCTCTCTCTCTTTCTTTCTCTCTCGAAATCGCCGATAAATACCAGAATTTGGTTCAATTGTTGACCCGTTTTGAGAGTTTACCGGCGATTAAGGCATACATGAAATCACCGGAGTTTATAAGTTGGCCACTCTTTAGACCGTTTGTTGATTTGATTATAAAAATGAATTTATAAATACATTAATTATTGTATTTAGAATAAATAGTTTATTCAATAAATAATTTAAATAACTTTACTGTATATTAATATAGTTTATTGATATGAGTTGTGAATCAACAAAACTAATATTAATAATTTATTTTTACAAACTGAAATTTTATCATTCAAAATAATTAGGCTAATATGAGCAGGATATTTTATATTGCATTTAATATGTCTATGATAGAGTCAATAATAATGTTTAAAATAAATTAATAATTCAATAAAATGCATACAAAATATTTAAATCGATAATCAATTAATTTCTAATAATCTGTTAATTGCTTTTCATAAATCCAAAAAATATATAAAATACAAAAAAATATTAAAATATAATAAAACGCAAAAAAATTATTTAATTAATTGAAATTGTATATATAGAAAATAATTTGTAATATATTGTAATAATATATCATAGACATATTTTTAAATTACATCATATTGCTTGTTTAAAACATTTTTTAAGTAACGTCTAATATATAAAAGTTTATACCATAGGAATTTTATTTTAACATTGTAAATTATTGCAATCTGATTAATAAAGCTAACTACATTTTAAAATGTGTAGTGTTTAATTGTTATAATTGAAGATTAAATTTAGTTTAAAATATCAATAATTATCACACAATTTAAGTTATATACAGACCAAAATTAATAGCAGACAGTATTTATTTTACTAAAATAGAGCTAGACAATATTAGTGTCATCGTTGCCCGTGTTGTCCAAAATTATAATTAATTAAATCCATTAAATATAACTGATATTTACACAGTTATAATGTACAGTTCCCATTAAAAAATAATAATTATTATTCTAATTATTATAACTATGATTTACATTGAATATAAATGAAATAAGCATGGTTAATTATACTTTTATCAGGAAAAAAGTTTTGCTCTTAATGTTTATCGATAAACTTTGTTTATATAAGCAATAGAATGAATTAAATTAATGTGCTATGTTAAAGTTTTAATAAACCATTAACAAATTAAATAATATTACAATTGTAAACGTAACTAATGCTTATTAAGTAATTGTTATAAATTGTAATTTAAAGATTTTAAAAAATTTTGTTTAAATAATCTAGATGTTTTTACATAATTAGTAATATGTCGATGATTTGTTACTACTGTACATTACTTATAATTTCATACTTTATTTCTATTATTCTTATTTAATCCTATTATCATTGAAATATCTGTCAAATAAATGGTTATATAATCTATCAAAGTATTCATGTTTTAATTGCATTTCAAAATTCCAAAAAAATTATAAAAGTATAAAGATTAAACCAAAAAATATAAAACAATCAAAACATTACAAATAAATCATTGGTTAAAATATCCGGATAAATATCACCAACATAATTTTAAAATAAAATAAATGTAATTGTCAATTACTAACTGAAATAAGTATAACAATGTAAATGGTATAAAATGATTATAAACTATTAATATGTGATTTATATTTTTCCATAATTTGCAAATTGTTTGCTATATATAGATAATAATTATAATTAACATTACTAAATATATTTGTAAAAAGAAAATATTGCACCAAAATATTAATAAATCAATAATTGAGTTGATTTTTGTATGTAGTATTTTGTATCCAAATGAATTAGAAGTATTAATTAATATATGTTGTTAAAATATACCTGTATTGTATTAATACAGTTTATAAATTATATTATATTATTTTGAGAGAGAGAGAGAGAGAGAGAGAGAGTAAAATTAAATTAATTTAGTAATATTTTTGTTGATGAAATTAATTAAAATCTCAATTAATTAATTAAAATGTAATTTCTCTACTTTATACTTAAAATTTTCTAATTAATTCAAATGTCTTTGTTTAAAACAAATGTATTTATTATACCTAATGTAAGTTTAATTATTTAAGCAAAATAAACATTTTAATGTTTAAATTTGATTTATTTAATTGTATTGATCAATAATAATAATTAACAAATTATGTTTTATAAAAATTATTAAAAATATCAATAAATCACTTTATTATTGTTTCAAATTTGCCAAAACATATTCATTGAAGACTTTATCGTTTCCTTTCATTATGTTATTTACAACAGTCTTAAAGTTGGGATCAGTTGTCACACAATTGCTATCAATAGACCACTCATTATATGATTGCAATACTTGTCGACAATCGGGTCTATCATTCGGTTTCAATGATTGCATAGAAATCAACACTTTTTGCATTTCAGTCATCGATTTAAATAGATTTATGTCCGATAAATACAATCGTAAACTAGAAATCATATAAATGTTATTATATAATAACTTTCTTAATGTATTACAAATATTAATAAATAATATAAAGTATAAGGTATATGAAAATTAGCTTACAATTTAGGTGTTAATTGCATATCAAATATATTTTGTGCGATTTTGGCCGCACTGTAAACATCTGTCTTGTAATCAACAGTTCTGTCACTCAAAGGCCCGGCATTTGGCCGCCGATCGGCCGAAGAGGCCATGAATTCGTCGGAGTTTTTCATTTCGTGTCAAATATT
>CAJPIZ010001463.1:0-13520 GCA_905368565.1 Medioppia subpectinata | reverse complement strand
AATTCATTTTGTTTGATACTTTTGTAGGTAGTTTGAGGGCACATATCCCGTACGGCCCTCTCTGTCCTCGACGAACCACCACTGGGTGTTGCCGTTTAGGTCTCGATCTTTAAGCACTGCCACGGGTTGACCAAATTCTAGACTCATCTGATTTGTGTCAACAGCACACACACACACACACACACACACAAACTATATTTACAGGCTTTGTTTTATTTTATGAAAAACTTCACTAATTCGATCATTTTATTGTATAATCTTTTCTATCAATGATTTTTCAATTGAATATACAGTATAATTAATGTTTGCATATATTTTTATAATCAAACACAAAAGTTATTTTTACAAATCCAGTGATCAAAGTTCTCATTCTTATATTATTATAAATCCAACGTTAGTATAGAATCTAAATTTAATACTTTAATATAAATTGTCACAAAAAGTATTAGAATTTATTTATTTATTAGTCATAAAAATCTTTTAATATATAAATTACAAATATAATAGAATATTTGAAATATATCATAGTTTTGTAAGCATTAATATATTTATTTAAATACATTAATACCTTATAGTTTAAGGCTTATACGGTACTAATTTAATATAATTATAAAATGTAATTACTGTATAATTATAAGTTGTTTTATATAAAATAAAATAAATATTTGATATAATTAAATTGTTGCCTAACGTTGTTAGTTAAACTCCGAGTTGTGTTATTATTTTAACTTAAATCTAACAAGTAAGAATTACAAACCTGTTAAATTAAATTTCTAGCAATTCTGGTGCTTTCCAATGCTTTTGTGACATTTCTTCAAATCAGACTTTGGTTATCATTGTATACGATGTCTAATAACTGATATTATGATAGTTGTGATGAACCTAACGATATGAACGCACAGACCATAAACTCGTCACTAATTGTCTATGATTTCCAATATTTTCAATATTCAAAACTTGAAACAATTTATAGTAATCTTTAAAATATTTATTTTGTTGCAAATATTGGTATAAAAGTGATAAATTGGTTTAACAATGGCCTCAATTTTGATGCTTAATCAAGGGTTTAAAAAAATATTCAAATAAATATAACAATCATTTGATTATTTATTACAATAAAAAAAACAAATAAATTTTGTTTATTGATTGGTTTGAGAGAATTTGAGGGTCCCTTTGAGGACATCTCTACACTTCTTGAGCTCAGCCAATGCGACCATAACGTCGTCCTCGTGAGCAAGTCGTTCGGTGGCCAACACTCTCTGCAAGGCATCCAACTGTGAGCTCATATGACGCCAACAATAATCGATTTGATGCCTCAAATCCTGGTTCTCGCGCTTCAGTTCATCCGATTCTCCGTCTGTCGGGAAATCGATGGACGAAATGTGCGTCAATTCGTTCTCCTGTTTGCCGTTTGGGGCTCTTCTCACAACACTTTCGGGCCTTTGTCTGCGAGCGTCGACCGATTCAACGGCAAGTGTTGTCGGCCTCACAGCCGTCGGGCCATAGCTTTTGGGCGAACAATTCTTGACGGACTGTTGTATTGGCCAACACTCTATACCAATGTTAGGCATAACTAGCGATGAATAGCCCACTGGTTCTGAATAGTTCTAGATAAATGATTAAAATAATTGTTAAATTCAAATAAAAACTAATTTTTAACAATGAATTCCATTAAAAGGATGGTTGAAGTGGAGTGGGGTGTTGTGGGGGTAAGATATAATCGATTAGTTACCAAAGGATCTCTGATATGTAACGCGAAATGTATGATGTAGTGTATGTCAGGTACAGATGGATATCTCATCAAATGGTAGAGACATTGGGCGTAATCACTGCCCAAAAGAAGTTTTCTGATCACTAATAGCATTGACGCAAAAATATAGTCACATAAAGCAAAACCGTCGGCGAATACGGCGTCCCAAACGACTAGTAAGTCTTGCATTTGAAACTCGCGGCCGAAGAGTAATCGCATCCAACGGATGCCATATATTTGTGGAGCGATTTCCATTGAAATGAGATGATTGTAGAGCTCATAATCGTGTCGTTTAACGATCTGTTCGTTTATCATCTTTAGTTTAACGCCTAATACCGAGAATAATGAGGTCTCGGTCGGCGCTGAGAACGGCTCTATGTTTATGGTGTCCGTCGGCTATCAGGCCATCAATCGTGAGAAAATCATTCCAAAATTGTATATTAATACTGCAGTTAGTTTTCACATCAAAAAGTCATGTACGCAAAGCTATAGATTAATTTCAAGTGATGTGACTCGCACTCGGCATTTAGACCGATACAATCAAATCTTGTTAAACCATTATATGTTTAAATGGTTTAAATATTCAAATGAATACATAAAACATCAAAATATTTGTTTTTAAGCTGAACTGGACTTAAAATCGTAGTAATTTAAGTACTGTATCGTAAATCTATATTCACTCATACACTAAACAAAGCAATGACACTTCATTACGAGATAAGTCTTGGAATTTAGTTAAACCAATACAGAAAAAACACAATTTTCTTTCAGCAATTTAATTGTTTGGAAATGGGATTTAATATCAAAAACTAGAGATTCACTCTTTGTTATACTTTAATATTTATATTCATAAAGTACCGGTATATTAATTGTTTAAATAGATTCCATCAAGTTTCTATTGTTTGTCAATACTCAATTAATTTATGTATATTTATATGAATTTTTATATTTTTATTTAACTTATATTTATTAATATTGTGTAAATTATAATATTACTACCGACAATAATTGTTATAAAGAATGGATAATGAAATCTAGAGTTGCAATTTATTAATTTAAAAATATAATTAAGTTGTAGATTTTGAAAAATAAGGTATCATTATAAACTATGTCTATTATGCTAAAGAATAATACAATCCAGGTGTCTTTATTAATTATGAATCCGAATATATCGTTGCCCGAAGAGTTCATCCTCGGAAACTCTTTGACAATGTTATCCAATGGAAGTTTAAATTACAATTAAAATTTACAATTAAATATTGTTAATAATTTATTCTATATGCTATTAAAAGTTATGATCTATCTTATTTATCTCATATCTACTTGTAATATTTGTATTTTACCACTTTACATCATTTATTTGTCTCATATTTTAATCACTATCGGGTAGAAGTGCCAAAGATTTTCCGAGGAGGAACTTTTCGGGTGAAGATATTTTCTAAACCACAATAGCTAAAAGCACACGGGTCATATTATTTTGTTGCATAATAAACATAGTTTACATTGGTGCGGTAAATATCAAATTAGACAACCAGATTAAATTATAAAATTAATTAATAATTACTCTAGATTTCATTATCCAATCTATAGTAGTTATAAAATTATAGTATAAATCATATTTAGATTAAATGTCCAAACAACTTAACTTTAAAAACTATTGCCTTTTAGCATAAAATTTAATGAAAAAATATTTATATTTAAAATTTTCAAATGAAGTATTTTGCAAAATGTTTAAATGTAATTGAAATCAAAAATTAAACCTGTAAGTTAATTTTACTAATTATTCTAAAAAATCTTACATTGTTGTAAATATGATAAACTAATGTATTTTGAATCCAATAGTTAACTATTTGAATGGCATTGATATTACTATCGTTAGGTGAAGCAAATAATGGCGTCAACCACATTCATCTAAAAACTTGTGATTTGTGTTCTCATGATTGACACCGAAATGCCGACAAATTGAAGCGCAAGTTTGCAATGGTGTTAATGATAGCAATGATAGACTTAATGGTTAGCTTACTTTTGTTTGAATAGAGTGGTTGTCATACCAGGACTCAACCCTTTCCATCACTGAACATAACAAATAGTAAGTGTCAGACTCTATGTATTTCGGATCCATTAAGATTTTAATTTCTTCCCTAAAAATAAATGATTGTTTTTATGTCATTATTAAGCGTAACACTAATCTCATAAGATTATCATTAGTTAATTTGAATACTCTATTGTAGTTAAAAACAAAGACAATACTCAATGAGTCCAATCTCTTCGGCGTGAAGAAACGTCTGGTGATCGCAATGCATGACAAACAATAGGGGGGCCAACAACTCGTGCATTCCCTAAACCAACACAAATATTGTTAGTAATAATCCTCCTATTATCATTAAATCGTTCAATTAAAATATTTAATTTACTTAATTGGGGTTTGTATAACATTTCACACAATTCTATCAATTGTCAGACAAAAAAACCAATCGATTAAAGTGTAACAAAAAGTTAGTTTTGCAATTTTGTGCTTTTATGGAATGATTGGACAATTGTATTGATCAAATTCAAATTCATAATCTCAACATTATTTTCCCAATATGATCAACTTTCAAATTAAAGTTATATTAAGAAAAATGTTTTTTATTAACTCTTAATTGCAACCGTAATTCATTTTAAGAAAAAGCCCATAGAAAAGCCTGCTTATTAAGGGGTCATACTGTATAAAGTACAGTATGTTATCACTATGGCGAACAGAAAAGAGTCAAAAAGTATATATTAAGGTTTGTTTGGGCATTTTCATTAACCTTGTTCAGTTTCATACATGTGTGGGGCCTAATCGATATATAATTTATACAGTACACTGTATGAAAATTAAATGAAGAATTTTAATTGAAATCCGCTAGGGGGACGCCCATTACTATATTAAGGTGTAAAGTCAAATTTATCAAAAAGCTTATTAGCATATGAGTGTACCTTTTGTGGTAAAAATACATAAATGACTAATACTGCAATGTATATTAAAAATATACATGTTCGCCTTAGTTATCACTAAAGTCCGGATTATTCCAATTAGCAATAAAACATCCCAATTGTGCATAAATTGGCAAATTATACGCAAATATTAATTTATAACTTAATATCTAAATTCATATCTAAGTACAGTTAAACCTCCCGATCTCGAACTGGTCGGGACACAAATGTTTGTTCGAGTTATAGAGGTTTTCGAGTTATAGAGGTTTTCGAGTTATAGAAAGTTCGAGTTATAGAGGATTGTGTTTTAATTGACAATGTTGTGCTGCTAAGCATCATTTTATGAATACAATTTTTGAAATTTAAATAAAACTAAAATTACATTTTACGAAAAACATTAGATAATAAATTGTCACTTTTAGATCACAAACATTTGTATAAAGTGTACATATTTTACAATTCAGTAACAAATTCGAGTAGTGGAGGTTCAGTGAAAGGTATTGGGCCTATGAAAATAGTTTCCGTTTCGGAATACAAAGGTTCGAGTTGTAGAGGTTTTCTATAATGGGGTGTTTATGGGAGTGAATCTGGACTTTGAAAATAGTTCGAGTTATAGAGGATTTCGAGTTACAGAGGGTTCGAGATATGGAATATTAACTGTATGTAAAAATGTAGATAAAAACGTGTAAGTTAAGGTAGTAAGTTTATTGTAACAAGGTGGTTTTTGTGAACAATTAAAGTGGGGACAGGACATGTTAGTGGTGTATGTGATGCCGAATAATTGTGATGTAATTGTGATATAATGTGTTATTACTTGTTTGTAATCAACGGTTGGATTCTCTCTGGCGAAGTGAAAGAGTATATCAATCATAACGGTTTGCATTTGTGTCATCTGAAAGAAGTCCATTTCGGGAAAAGTGCGGATCACGTCTTGAGTGATTCGGGACCGCAATTCACTGTCGGCGAAGTATTGGTTCCATTGACTCTACATATAATACAATTATAACACAATTATATCCGTATATTATACACAATATTCACAACAAGCGTACAGTCGTTTCCTGCGATAGCGGGTTATCCGTGCCGTGCGTTTCACACGCGACTCCATTGGCCACTGTGTTGTTGGCGTTGTTGGCATCCCTGGGGTCCGTCGTATACTTGAGCCGTATTACCTCATACTTGGATCGCAACTCTGCAATCTTGGTTATTCTCTCTTCACTCGTTTCGGGCAGACATTCCAGAAATATCTACATTTTTGCATCAAATAACAATTTTGTGTCAATTATTGTCAATCATTTGTCATTCTATTTAATCCTAAAATTACTGTCAAATCCTATATTATTGTCAATAATATTAATTTTTAATTATTAAAAATTTAAACATTCACATTATTTTGTACAAAAACTGTATACACTGTATACAAAAAACAGTATATACAATATGTACAAGCCATATCGAGAATGGAAATCCCATTGTAAACCATTGATTTCCAAATGACCATAATTTTCTCGGGAAATATCGGAGTTAATTGAACCAAAATTTTATGGCTAACAGGTAACTATCCAAGCTATTATTTGTGAAAATTAAAATAAATTTCAATAACCCAACCTTCGGTAAATTACATTTTACTTTGGGTATACTTATATAATTACATTGAATACAATGTAATTTAGAATTAAATAATTCTGGTAAAATTTAATCCGATCTCGGGGTTAAATATTATCTTATAAACAGTAGATCACGATATTATAATAATATTTAAAAATTAATATGATCCGTTGATTTTATTGTTAATTTAGAAAAACAATAGAACATTTTTGTGAAGTTATCAATTTTACACTATATTCCTATGGAAAGTATACCCCGGGGAAAATGTAATTTATAAAAGATTGGGTTATTGAATTTAATTTTAATTCTCGCACATAATAGCTAAAATAGTTAACTGTTAGTGATAAAATTTTGGTTTAATTAACTCCAACATTACCCGAAAAAATTATGGTCATTTTCCGCTAAAATGCAAATCAATGGTTTACAATGGGAGTTTCCATTCTCGATATGGCCTGTACATACTGTAGTATTCTAACCACATTTGTATGGAATACACCGAATTTATTGATATGATATATGGATTCGATGTACAATCTATAAAATATGTAGAATCTAATGTTGGTTCTAAATTGGATGTTAAAAATATTCTATCTCAAATATATTTGGAGTTATTTAAATTTTCAGAATTTAAAGTCGAATAGTTCAAAAACTACTAATTAAATTTTAAAATTGATTCGATAATATTAACCTGCGTTAGAATCTACATCGAATCCATATATCATGTCAATAAATTCGGTGGCAAAATTTACAATATTTGATAAAAATTTTCTAAGTCGAATAACTCGAAAAATTTTCGATATAAAACATTGTTAATTGCAGATTCGAACTCAACGATGAATTCTACATCGATTACATATATAAAAGAAATATAAAAAAGTAAATCTCGTTTTATGTATAAAACTTGTGAAAACATATGGATATAACAGTAATGCTATACAAAACGACTGCAACTTTCATAAAGTCTAAGCGAACATCTGGTTGTCTGTATGTAGGCGTCAGTGGTATAACGGTTAGCATAGCTGCCTTCCAAGCAGTTGACCCGGGTTCGACTCCCGGCTGACGCACACCTTTTGCACCACAAATCAAATACTTTTTCAACACTTACTCTCCAACACAACGACCGGAACCGACAACTCCTTAAACCCGACTGAAGGGCCGTCCGTCNGAGAGAGAGAGAGAGAGAGAGAGAGAGAGAGAGAAATAAAAATATTTGAAGTGTTAAATAATTTTATTAATTATTAATTTATACACATTATTAACAATTGAGATGATATACAATATGTAGTACAATATGTATGATATAATATGTGATACAATATTAGGTATGATTAATATGAATACATTGTGTAACTACTGGTGAAGTCTTTCGTGTCTGATTAACATGTCTTTGCGTTTGAATGTTTGATTGCATCCATGGATGTGACACCCGAATGGTCTTTCGTTGGAATGGGTGACCATATGTTGGATCAGATGGTGTTTAATCTTTGTCTTATAACAACACAAATCGCACTCAAAGAGTGATATTTTATGTTTGAGAGACAAATGGTTAAGAAGTGACGGATTGTCTTTGAAACTCTCATTACATTCCTTGCATTGGAAGCGCTTCTTATGAAGAATATTGTGTCGAATTAACTCAAACTTGCGTTTAAACGATTTGTTACAGCCTTTGAAATGGCATTTATAGGGCCTATCCTTGGAGTGTGTGATCATGTGTTGGATTAAGTGATGTTTAGTCCGTGTCTTATAGTCGCACGAATCGCACGCAAAGGCAGACATTTGATGTGTTTGTGACAAATGGTTGAGAAGTGAGAGGTTGGCGAAGAACGTGGCCTTACATACGACACACACGAAGGGTTTCGAGTTCTTGTGGTACTTATTTGAATGCGTCTCTAAAGCGGTTTCTGATGGCAACCAATTGAAGCATTCGCTGCACTGATACTTATTACACATCCTATAGTAGTTGGATGTCTGGCGCGAGTGTCGAGATGGTCTCTTCGGCGGTCTCTTCCACTTGAATCGCTTCCCATTTTCTAATCATTAAAATGAGTCAATCATTGATTGCAATTTCAATAAATCATTATAATTACCGCAATTGTTATTTCGTTTGTCTCCGGATTGGTGGCCATCACTACTGCCCGAGAGGTTCAGCTTATCTGTCAATACAAGTGATTGGTATGAATCATCACTACCTCAGTAGTTGACTACCTGTGTATGGATTCTTCCTCAGTGACAAAACCAGTTAGTGAACGTTAAGTTACCGTTCTGATCACAACCGCAGCTTTATGAGTACTGTAACTCAGTTTACACAAGACAACACTTCCGCACTCTCGAAGACAGCCTCGCATTCATCACATGTCAACCATTCAACAGATCCAACGCATGCTTTCAATTCATCGCTTCGTGTCATTGAAGGCAGCGATGGCTGCGAGGGTTGAGGTGTGTCTGGAGTGGTGTCTGGAGTGGTGTGTTGTGCGAACTGTGTGTTCAATCGGTTCCATCGGGTGATGGCCTCGTGATTGGTCTGACAATGACATCCGTCCACCACTTGATGCGAGTATTGTCTCAATTGGAGTAGAATTGCATTCAATTTGTCTGTTGTGCGAACTGTGTGTTCAATCGGTTCCATCGGGTGATGGCCTCGTGATTGGTCTGACAATGACATCCGTCCACCACTTGATGCGAGTATTGTCTCAATTGGAGTAGAATTGCATTCAATTGTCTTTCAGCCATCAATTGGTCGCTAAGTCTCTCATTCTCTGCCTTTAATTCAATAGCTATTGAATCCATTCTTATCTTTACTCTTAATTACTCTTAATTACTGTTAATAACAATTCGTATGACTTTTAAGACTTATTACATTTTTACACAATTCCACCAAAAATTACTCCCAAAAAATAGACATCAATATTATTGCAGTTATACTAATGATCAAAGAGTTGTCTTTACATATTTTACATATCTTTTGTGGTAAGAGATATCGAACATTAGCTTAAACTTTGCCTTAAAGATCTGATGCTACTTGGCATACTTGGTGGAGCCACTGATGAACAAGGCCAACTAAAATATCTAACTTAACTACAGTATATACATTCTTTACATACAAATATACATTAATGAAATCGCATTAAAAATGGCAAAACTAGTAGTATTTGCGCAAAAAATTGAGATCACAATTGAAAATATGATAAAATATAAATAAAATTGTTAATATTGTAATCGCAGACACTATCAGAAATCTCATTAAAATGTGTATTTAATAATTAAATGTAATTCTTTGTTTTAAATAACGTTTGTGGATACACTGAAACCAACCACTATAAAAAACTTTACAAAGCAAAGCACTATTAGGTTGACCTTTATTAGGCACCTCTCGTTTAAAACTAACAAACCTAAACCTCTTTAATAACACACTTTGAATGTGTATCTTGTTTGCCTTGACGTGGTGTTTCTCGTTTAATACTGACAATGGCGCCACCTTTTTATGGCGCACTGTGAATGTGAAACTGTCTGTAACATAAAATATATAGAACATTAATAAATCTATCCGAATCTTATAATGAGTATTTTGAGACTTAATATTACATAAACACAAATAATTACATATTTTGTCTGCATGTATCACATATTCACACATCAACTATTTGGAAAAATATGTGAGAATTATTTGATTTTTCCTAGAATTTTACAAAAACAATTGATGCAAAAATGATATTTTTGGGGGTAAATCTAAATATTACAATTTTTAACATATCGAACATATTTACCAAAAAAAATTATTATTGGTTTAAATAAACAAAGTTTGAGTAAAACCAAAAATTTTAAAGTAGGAATTTATATGTAAATCAAAATATTTCTAATGAATTCTATCGGAACAACTATGTAAATTAGATGATGATATATTGTGATCTATGATATTTTAGTCATATTTATTTTATATCTATTTTCGATGCTTTAACAAAATTTTAATTTTGATGCCGAAAATTTCATAATTTTATTACCACATAAAATCACATGTTTTGCATTTATTATCACATATTTTTCAATTTATTACCACATATTAACAATGCTTTAACTATTACAGTAATACTGTCAGTGCATCCAGTATAATGTACATTAATATTAATATAGTATATTACAGAACTGCCTAAAGTTTAGGCCCTAAACCTTTATATTAATAATATTAAATATATCCATAAATGATGTCTTGAATTATTACCAAAAAACTGTTGAAAAGTTCAAATAATCGGATTAATAATAATCAATTCCCATTGATTACCAATTATTGGTATATTATTGTTGAATACAATAAACTAATAAATAGGAGATATAATTAAATATCCAACGGTTTTAGAAATGTAGTGTTTGATGGACTGTTGGACTGATGAATGGTTTGTTATTTGTCAACAAATTGATTGGTACATGTTTTAAATACATGTTTTGTGCCCTTTAATTGCAACATTTTATAATATGAGCATAGAATATTTCTGCAATAATTTTTACTGATAATGTTTGAAATCACTTTTTAAATAAGAATTGAAATGCTCTAGCACAAATTAGTTTTTTAGAAGAAAACTAATATTTTGACATTCATTTAGAATTGAAACCAATTTCATATTCATATCTATAGCAATGGCTGACCACTCAATTCCCGAACAACACACACATTAAACATGATCACATATTTAAATTTTTAATCATATTGTATTTTTCAAAATATATCCCGAATAATAAAAACCATATACTATAGTGAGAATTATTTTATTGAATATCTTGCGAGTATGGTAATTAAAAATGTTCTGCTATCGTCACTTTAGTTGTGGCGCCCAATCAAAGTGGCTGCTCGTCGGTAGAAACCATTTGTTAACCACGATTGAGGTATGAATAATGTGTTTATTTTGAGACTATACTCCGAAGCAGATGGGGTCGAGATATGTACGCCAATAGGGATGCAGTGAATCGACTATTTGGGATCACTTAAAGGCAGTCGAGAAGACGTGGGGATAAGATAATTGATTTTATAGTGATTTTAGTCATTAAAAATCATTTAAAATTATGGCACTTTAAATATAAAACCCGGCAGAAAAGTATTGACCCGGGATATGAAGTGCAAACCCACTGCACGCTTCAAACATACATATTCCTCACAATTACAGTCGGTTCCCATCATTTCCAATGTCTGTGAGAGAAATGGCGTCAAATGATGGGTCACTCCATTCTTTGCCTTCAAATCAAACAATTTTTTTCAGAAAAAATTGAAACATTTATCACAAGAAGGCTAATGGTTGGCCATCACTAAAGATTCCATTTTCCGGGAGTAAAAACATCCAAATTCGGGAATAAAAAAGTCAAAATCGGGAAAATTCGGGAATTATGTATTTATTCAATTTTAAGACAATAATTATGCATTTAAATGATTTAGAAATGAATTATATTTGATAAGTTTCATCTAAGATAAATTACACATTATTATCACTTACAGCATCCCTTATTTTAACCATAATTTTATCATAGAGTAATTTTAGTTTGTTTCGAAGTGTATTATGCTGTGGAATAGGTTTTGATGTCAGTTAATCCAGTTTAGCATTTCATTAATAGTTTTGATAAAATAGCTATAAAATAAATAATTTTATCCAAAAAA
The DNA here is from genome assembly GCA_905368565.1 of Medioppia subpectinata. NCBI lineage: Eukaryota > Metazoa > Arthropoda > Arachnida > Sarcoptiformes > Oppiidae > Medioppia > Medioppia subpectinata. The sequence goes on along the minus strand of CAJPIZ010001463.1, from coordinate 1,566 downwards.
ATGTCTAATTTCGGGGTATTTATCATAAAAATAGACTTTTTTGGGAATTTTCTCAAAAATATGCTAAAATCGGGAATTTTTTCAAAATAGGCCAAAATCGGGAAAATAAAACTTATATATTTAAAGTCTATTATGACCCCTAAATCTAATGGTATATAATTCCCGATGATTTTGTTAACTATTTTATTCGGGAATTCCCGGAAAATGGAATCTTTAGCCATCACTATGGAGTATAAACCAATGATTCCAGTTTATTAAGTTGGGAATAAAATAATTTTCAATTTCATAGCAAACAACTCACACATCAATGCTATACGTTAACCACAATTCGGTATTGTCTAAATAATAGATTATCGTTGTCCATAGGATTAGCATTAGATTAGCAGACTAGATTAGATTAGACTAGATTAGCATTGGTCCTACAGACTAGGCAAACCGTTCGGATGCTTTTTGCATAGTTTTGGGCACAATAATAACTATTACCGGTACAACCAGACTTTCAGCCATAGGTAGAATTCACACAAATAACGAATAGATTATATACATATACATTATGTGTTTAACCCTCCGTCTGTATTGTGGCCGATAAATATGCCATATTAGAAAAATTATTGTTCGACGGCCAGGGGGTGGCGACCAACAGATACTCACTGTTGTTGTCTCGCAGACCTCGGAAGGGGCGCCCCTCGGGAGGTGTCGCCGACGTGTATAGACTGAGCCCAATAAGTGTGACCAACACTTCAAATAAAACTATGTTTATTGACTTCAAGCCAAAGGGACTCTAAACTAAACAGCAGCTTAGGCACACCTTATAAATAGGGTGACCACCAAAAATCCTCTTAAAAAAGGACGACTGTTATAAAATAGTCATTAAAAAAGGACAAAAAAAGGACGCAAAGTTTTTTTTAACCTATGCATTTTCCTTTGTTTTGTCACACATTTTAAATGAATATTTAAATGAAAACACTTTTAATAAACAAAATTATCTGATTTTTATAATAGTTTTCTGTTAACAATTACCATATTTTTAAATATATTTCTACTCTATTATTATTATTTACTGTTTGTGTGCTGTAATGTCTAAACTATACAGCTTTGCAGATCTACAGTGCAAAGCAATCAATGATATTTCCCATATTTTAAAACATATTCACCTTTTATATTGAAATTACTAAAATTCAAAAAAAGGACGCGTCCTTCTTTACTCTATTTTCAGAGGTCGAAAAAAGGACAAAACCCATAAAAAGGACGTTCTGGTCACCCTACTTATAAAGCAGATGAAAGGGGCGTATATTACAGTACAGAGATTAAGGGGTTATTCCATAAAAACTATAAAATATTAGTTATTTAAAAACTTATTAAAATCCCAACTATGGGCTCAAAGCTCTGAACACCAGAGTTGACACATATGTTATTATAAGTATTTTTTGATATTAAAATATTGAATATAATTTGTTATTAACCACAATTCAGTATGAATAATGTGGTTTATAGGATCGTTCGGCCCCCCTCCCCCCTCCGCATCAGCCCCCCCACCCTATGGGATTTAACATGGGATTACAGCTT
>CAJPIZ010001460.1:0-11616 GCA_905368565.1 Medioppia subpectinata | reverse complement strand
AAAACTAATAATTTTCTCTCACTTTTTTCTAATATGATTGTCATTAACACTATTATGTGATGTTTTGCTCGACATTCCGTATTATATTTATTAATTTAATTTATTGTTTTAATAATAATATTTGTATTTTTCCCAAACATTATTGCAGTTGATATCTGTTTGGTTTGCATTTAAATTTCGTGGACTTCGAAACCCAGAATTAAATCCTTACCGTTATTTCCAAACATGAAATTCTAGTCATTTTGTTTTGAAATAATTGAGATTTTATTATTGTATAAATTTATATATTTATGTATTAAAATTTAGTTTGACTATTGATTTACTCATTAATAAATTCATTTCAATTATAAACTGTTTTAAAAACTATTTTTGTTTTATTTTTCACGTTTAAAACAATAAAGTTTTACTTGTCTTTACGTTAAACTGATTCTAATATCTATTTATCTGATATTCATTATTGTATTTCATTTTTTGCAAACAAGTGATAATAAATGTGACAATTATTTTGATGAATTGATTTTAAGATAATTTAATAAACCTATTCTCATGAGTCATAGGATGAGAAATACAAAGCTTGTATTATTATTGGTTTGTATTACTTGGTCAATTATTCATTCCGAATTAATTATTATTTAAATGTCTGTATATTTATATCAAAATAAATTATTGGAGAGTATTTTATTCTTCACCGTTCATTTTCTTATAATCGGGTCTAACTGTATAAAAATTAATAACATTTATAAATGATTAATTTGATTGCAGAATATAAAACAATTTATAATGAATTAGTTTTCAAGTGTTTATTATGTATAATTAGTGAAAATAAAAAATTATATACAGTAGCTTAATTTTGATTTATAAACTATGGTAATTTTTCCCATAGTAAGTAAAAATACAATAATTTTTGTTTTATACATTGAATACTACAAAGCTTCAAAAAGTGTCTTGGTCCAACCTTAGTGTTACCATGTATGTTCTTACAATACGTTAATAAATGGCATTCACAGTAACTTTGCATTAAATTCCAATTCTTGTTGAAGTCATGCATTGTTTGCCCTTTAAATGCAAACATTGAGAGACCTCTACAGTATATTCGCGACACACATGTCATCACTGTTTCACTGTTTTTCACATTTTTTGTCATTTTTTGATAATTTTTTATACATTTTTACTTTTATTGTTATAATTAATCACATCTGAAGATAATTTGACGACATATTTGTTCATAAGTTATCACCAAAAATGAGCGGTCAGTCTGTGTTATCGTACGAAGACTTTGTGTCTTTGCATTCAAACCAATTGCAGGCATCAGAAGTGCCGCAAACATTTTGGCCAAAACTTTATGACAAACTTTTGGCCGATTCTTTGGATTCTGGACTCGACTTCAGAATCGATGCAATTGTTTACAACGAAGAGGACGACGAAGACGTGGACGACGTGCCGCATATGAACGGTTCATCTGATCCACAATCCAATGATACCATTAATATTGATGAGAACCGACGAGTGAGCGATACTCAGCGCTCATATCGTGTCGTTTGCATCAAAGAAGAGGGAATCGATGTCTTGAGTGACACCACATGTGATGCCATTTATCTAATCGATCACATGATTACCTATCGTTGCGATCAAATCCACGATATATTGCTTCAGACAAATGGTCTGATCGATAGGTTAAGCGATTTGTTTGAACTCAAGTTCGATGACATTGAGGACAGGGAACTAATGGCCAGAACTGTAGCAAAAGAGTTGTGGAAATGGAATCAATGCTATTCTATAGAGTCATCGGAAGTGGAAAATTCATTACCGGTTTGGTATTTGATGGATGAGTTCGGGAGTCGTATTCAGCACTCAACTGATCCCAACTTCCGTTGTGTCCCCTTTTACTTCATCCCCAGAGGTATCGCGTATTCACTTCTCTTTCCCATTAAATCGGTTTCGTTTGGCGAAGAAGTGACCCGTAATTACATCGAGGGATCACTAAATGATGAGTTCACTGAAAATCGTCCTTTTACTTCATCCCCAGAGGTATCGCGTATTCACTTCTCTTTCCCATTAAATCGGTTTCGTTTGGCGAAGAAGTGACCCGTAATTACATCGAGGGATCACTAAATGATGAGTTCACTGAAAATCGTGATCTTTTGTCGACTGCATTAATGCATCCGTGGATTGGATGTGATTTGTCAGAAGTGGACGCAAACCAAACCGAACCCAACATTGCATTCATTAGACGCGGAAGAGTTGAAGAAAGTTATGTTTCCATGGATTCCACATATTATCCAGAATTACCCCAAAATCGCAAAATTAAAGTCTATTCTCATTACAAGTATATTAATGAATATTTAAGTCACGAATCGTTTGAAATAACGGACTCTACAGCGGAGGCAGACATCCTTTGGTTGAGCTCTCATTTCAAAGAATTCAAAGAACTCTTGGATGAGAAGCCAAATGTCTTTATAAATCAGTTCCCATTTGAACACATAATTACTGTAAAAGATTTGTTTGCAATCGTTTGTCGGCGAAAGAATAGCACCCATTCTGTGGACGAGAATAGTTTGTCAACTCGTCCCGAATGGTTGGCCACCACTTATAACTTGCAAACAGAAATCGTTAAATTTGTCCTTTTACTTCATCCCCAGAGGTATCGCGTATTCACTTCTCTTTCCCATTAAATCGGTTTCGTTTGGCGAAGAAGTGACCCGTAATTACATCGAGGGATCACTAAATGATGAGTTCACTGAAAATCGGGATCTTTTGTCGACTGCTTTAATGCATCCGTGGATTGGATGTGATTTGTCAGAAGTGGACGCAAACCAAACCGAACCCAACATTGCATTCATTAGACGCGGAAGAGTTGAAGAAAGTTATGTTTCCATGGATTCCACTTATTATCCAAAATTACCCCAAAATCGCAAAATGAAAGTCTATTCTCATTATAAATATATTAACGAATATTTAAGTCACGAATCGTTTGAAATAACGGACTCTACAGCGGAGGCAGACATCCTTTGGTTGAGCTCTCATTTCAAAGAATTCAAAGAACTCTTCGATGAGAAGCCAAATGTGTTTATAAATCAGTTTCCATTTGAACACATAATTACTGTCAAAGATTTGTTTGCAATCGTTTGTCGGCGAAAGAATAGCACCCATTCTGTGGACGAGAATAGTTTGTCAACTCGTCCCGAATGGTTGGCCACCACTTATAACTTGCAAACAGAAATCGTTAAATTTGTCGCGTATTTCCAAAAGCGAGCGAAACGTGGTTTAGATAACCACTGGATCTGTAAGCCTTGGAATTTGGCCCGAAGTCTGGACACACAGATCACCGACTCTTTGGACTGTATTATTCGACTCCGAAATACTGTTCCCAAAGTTGTCTGCAAATACATTACAGAACCGGTTCTGTTCCGGAGGAATGAACTGAACGGAGCTCTCGTTAAGTTTGACATACGATATATTGTTCTCTTGAGATCAGTATCTCCTCTCGAAGTCTATGTTTACAAGTATTTTTGGCTCCGATTTTCAAACAAAGCATTTTCTTTGGATAACTTCGATGACTACGAAAAACATTTTACAGTAAGCCATGAATTATTCGATATATCATAAGTTATGATTCATAACCTCATATAAGCCCTCAATTATTTGAAGATGTTTTGAGACTACAATTGATTTGAATTCAATTGAATTTCAGGTAATGAACTATAAGACAGGACTGGAAGGCGAGCCCACACCTGATAATCAACAAAATGACATTCAATTTAAACAAATGTTTTGTAGCGATTTTATCGACCAGTTTAATGAACAATACGGACCCGACTATTGCTGGACTGATGTCGAGCGCGATATATACAAGACATTGAAAGAAGTGTTTGAATGCGCGACTTCCAGACCACCCCCTCATGGAATCGGACATAACTTACAATCGAGAGCTTTATATGGAGTCGACGTTATGTTGAAGTGGCAAACAAACAGCCAAACAGAGGCCAAACGCATACAACCGGTTGTACTGGAGATGAATTGGGCGCCCGATTGCGAGAGAGCCTGTCTTTACTACAACCACTTCTATAATGATATCTTTTCGACGCTATTTCTCAATGATTTCGATCCAAATGCTAATAATGTAATACTTTTATAGATTTTGTTTAAATCATGATTGCATTCAATTCAGAATTTATAATAAAAGTTTATTTCAATAAAGACTTTTGAGGATTCTTTCTGTCAATATCTTCAAACTGTGGGAAAATAGGGATCAGATCTGAGGACTGGTTATGGTTTTGAACTCTTTTCTCAATTGACGGCCAAATTAATTGAAAAAGAAGTTGAGATCCAATGCGTGAGAAGTGAAGTCCATCGCAAAACAATTGCTCTTTATTTTGTTGTTTAGAGAAGTGTTGGAATAAATCAATGAATTCAACACCGCTTTTATGTGCCGTACGTCCGACCGCTTCCGCATATTTAGCGACCGTTTGCTCGTCTTTTTGAGGCAATGTTTTACCATTTTGTCGACAGAAATCTGTAAACTTTTGATGACAATAAACGGGTGGAGACATCAAAAGGATCCGCTCTCTAGTGATGCCAGTGGTCTCCAAATGATCGATAATTGAGCTTAAATTGTCTGCAAACTCGTCGATCGGGACGTGTTGTTGAGACGGGGCGTCGCAGGAATCGTTGGCTCCCAAAAGTATGGTCAGACACGACACCTCTGAGGCGTTCATTGTTTTGTCAAAAATTTGATCACAAATCATACGAAGCCATCGACTGTTATAACCGGAAAATCCGCGGACAATAACATCACTCACTCTGTAATGAATTGCATTTTGATGTCACAAATGTATGAATAGATTATACGAAGACATCATTTGAGGCAAACCTTTGCAATTTGTCGGCCAATAATGAGCCCCAAAGACCGTCCGACGGCTCGAAAGCCCTCTGAAAATGACATTTAAAAATACATTCAAATGTTTGATACAAAGGATACCAAAGGATAATAAAACCTGAGTTAAAGAATCGCCGAAAAGTATCACTTTATTCCACTTCTTCGCTGCCATTACTCTTACCTCCAATCAAATCAATAAACATATGTTTTATACGTTATTCAATGTGCAACTAATTAAAAACAATCGATGCCATAGTTATTAAAATATGGCACATCATTAGCAATGCTAATTTAGCAGTTAGGATGCAGCATGGTCACTTTGACGACAACCAATTGACATTACAGTTACATTTGAAAGTTGTCTCACAAGCGATGCCATCATATTTGCCACAAGAGGTCAGTGTATATGCGATAAGAGTATTGCAAACCAATGATAACACTTCAGCCATAATAGTGTTGTTTAGTGTTGTTTTGCATTCAATTGTATCCCAAATGTTGACCAGAAGTGTATTGAGCGGACGGCAAGTGTTGCGGGCGTTTGTGCGGCGATCGCACGCGGAGGCGATCCCCGAGAAGTACATGAAGTTCCGAACGGGACATATGGACGACGCTTTGGTCCCAACGGGCGACTGGAAAGAGGCCTACAATCAGTTGCAGAGCAAATACCACAAGCAGTTGTTCGCGTCGGTGCTGTACTTCGTGGTGTCCGCCGGTTGGATCTACTCCAGCGGTGTCATCGATCTCGTGCTTCCGCCGCCCTATAAGAACGAGAAGTAGACCCGAGAAGAAGGTGTGGAACCGCTTCACCTCAACGAACGAAGAAATTATCTATTATTACATTTAGTTTATAAATTGATTATATATTTGCCATTCAATTGGATTTCACTTACAATTAGATGCTATTTGTGTTGAATATAAAATGCTATTTGTTTTAAGTATTAGTCTTTTAGAGAAAATTGTTTTCAATTCAAATACAATGAAATAACAATAAAAAGTACTTTAAAATCAAATTAGATTAATATTTTGATTGAAACTTTTATTTAAATTAAATTATTGAAGACTTCATTATTTCATAATTTAAAAAAACGTCAATTAAATAAAACTTAGCGAAACATTCAATGGGTTTTGTATGTGTTAATCGATGTCTCGATATAGCAGTTGATTAGTATTCAAAACGAATAAAAACATTTACAATCATTTGAAATTCATCTCAAATATTAAGTGTAAATAAAATTATATAACTTATGAGAATTTGTAATAAAAATGGTTAAAATATGTAATTATGTATCGAAATGACGAGACAATGGATTCAAACTATTATCAAAAGAAGTGATGGTTTTGAGAGAAGACGTGAAGACTTTTGTCACAATTGTTCACAAAGTGGTAAAACGTTGAATGATTTGAACTAATTATCGATTTATAAACAAATGGTTTGAACTCTTGTTTTGTGTGTTTAATAGCTATTAATGAAAGCTCAATGAAATTAAGGTCACGTCAAGCCATTAGTGTTGATATTATTGTCTAATCTGTGAATATTTCCATTTGTAGTCACAATCGTTAGTTGTGTCACTTCTGTTCATTCAATACAGCAATTGTTATAACATTTGCAACAAAACAGATTCAATTGATTCAAAATTACAAACCATTTGTCACTTTCTGCTGTTGTTGTTGCTGTTGAGTGACCGGACAGTCCTTATGCGCCAGAAGTGCAGTCTTTAAAAGAGTCACTTCCCGTCTGAGAGCCACGACTTCGCTCTAAATCAATGCATATATAATCAATGATTAGTAATCATTACATAATGAATGTATCAGTTATTGTAAATTACTTGTAGTTTTTCATTGATTTTCTCGTATTCGTCGGCCTTCTCTTCGAGGGAATCGATCCAATGTTTGCGTTTGAGTCGACACCTCATGGCTGCGGCTCTGTTGCGCTCCAGAGACCGGGCCTTCTTCTCCTTCGGGTCCTCTTCGGGCGCGAACTTACTCTTGCGTCCGGGTTTGGCCTTCGGTGGCAGCGATGCCAGAGTGGCGTCCACTTTGCTCTGCAGACTCGACAGTGAGGTCTCGTTTCCGTGACTAGAGCTCGAAGTGATCGCTCCGATTGTCAGCGACTCAGCACTCGTGACGGCCAACAAGTCGTTCAATTTGTGGGAAGCGCTCGTCGGCTGCAGCGCTGTCTGAGTGATCGGCGTTTGGATTAACGGCAACTGAACTGATCGGCCGTCCGGAAGCTTAAGAATCACTTTATACAGAGAGTTACTACTGTTGCCAATCGTGAGCGAAGTCTCTTTCATTTTGGGGGCAATTATTGCAGTGTTTTTAGGCATTTGTGCCGTTTGTGCGATCGGAAGAGTCCGTAGTTTTGTTGTGTTCAGTGTTTTCATCAGTTTGTGGTTCGACTGAGAGATTACAATATTGGGAACCGTCGACGAAATGGTCATATTATTGTTGACCGCAGATGTGTTGGCCGTTCGTATCACTGGAACCGCTTGAAAGCGTTGCCCTTTCAGCGCGTTCTTCAGTGTCTCTCCTTTTGGCCGGTTTTCGGCGCTCGAGTTAGTGGTCGTCACTTCACTGACCAAAGCGGTCACCGATTGAGTGGTTTCAACGGTTTGGCCGAGAGTTGCGTCCACTCTATCGATGGTTGTGTTGAAATGGAAGTCATGGTCGGGTGTATTGAGAGCCGCGTTCACGATAGCCATCAGCCCTTCGTTCGGAAAAATGGAGGGCGTATTGAGCGGTGAATCCGATGTCGAAGAAGCGGTGATTCGTGTCGTTATTTCGGGTATTTTTAAATGATTGGTGTTTTTGAGCGCATTTTGAAACGATTGGGCGAAAGGATTGTCGGCTGAACTGGACTTTGAGTTACAAGTGTTTGTGTTGTCCTTATTGTCGTCGGCGGCCGTCTTTGACGTGTGGTTGGAATCGTTGAGAATAGGCGTCAAGTTTGTGATCTCCTGTATCTCTGAGTTGAGTCCCGACGCCTCCCAGTTCTGCAAGAAGTTGCCCAAAATCCTCGACGGCGTCGGCGTCTGGTCTGCGATCGACAACTGGGAACTCATTGACGACAACTTCAGTTTCATTGTGTGCTGTTTCTGATGCACTGCCAACCGATCCACTGTCGAGAACTTCTGTTACCACCGAAGAAGACAATTAGATTAATATTTCAATGCCATTACAATTGTATGACAATCGCATCCCAATAGACATACCATAAGACATGCCCTTTCGGTGCAGACAAACGGCTTATCGTTGGTATCGTTCATCTCTTTGGGGACCAATTCTCACACTAAACTCATCACAAATTATTGTCACAAATAGTCAAATGTTTTTGTGTTTTGTTTTTCAAATCCGATTCAAAAGTGATTCAAAAGTCAATGTAAATAATGAGTCAATGATTTGTGTTTGCATTCAATCGATGAATGAATGCATTGAATGTCGTAATAGTTTTTAGACAAATGTTTTCATTCAATTCAATACTGCAATACATTTAGGCCTTCACTCACAACACCCGCACAGAGCGTCCCTTTCGGGCATTTCATCACTCATTGGCTGCCATTCACTCAACACATGAACACCTATTGGTGTCCGGAAAGCGCACTCTCTATCACACACTCAAAGCATTGCATCTCTTGTTAGGGGTGTTTGCGGGCCTTCGCTTCAAACAAATGAAATCTGCATTTTAGTCAACACCTCTACTCTCAGAATTGCGCCTCTTTTTAGAACCGCTTTTATTTGTAATCCATTTATGCAATGCTTTCACACAAATACACACTATTCTAGATATGATGGCATTCAAGCAGCCCTTTATTCCTATACAGCCTAACCATTACATCATTACATGTCCTGTAATTGATTGTCATTATAACCAATATATCACTATATAATGACCACAATTGACACAATCACGCGATACGTATACAACAAGTTATACAACACAAGGGTTGCGTTGACTAAACCGAGAGTTGTCTGTATTTTATACAATGCAATGCCGACTCTGTGTTATAATTAGAGTTATTAGGATTGCATGCAATGAACTATTGGTCACCATTTGAGAGCATTAGTCACTAATTGTATTGAGAATTGACTTTCGATGCAATGGTTTGCAAACGATATGCAAATCAATTGAATGTCTTTTAAGATTACAGAATATTTGAATACAAGAATATGTATTGACACGAGTGTTGCAGAGATGGCGGTGTAGGCAGTGATGGAGTGATAGCATAGGCTATGCCATAGAGTGTAGAGTGAGTGCAATAGTGGACAGATATTCACTCAACACATGAACACCTATTGGTGTCCGGAAAGCGCACTCTCTATCACACACTCAAAGCATTGCATCTCTTGTTAGGGGTGTTTGCGGGCCTTCGCTTCAAACAAATGAAATCTGCATTTTCGTCAACACCTCTACTCTCAGAATTGCGCCTCTTTTTAGAACCGCTTTTATTTGTAATCCATTTATGCAATGCTTTCACACAAATACAGTCTATTCTAGATATGATGGCATTCAAGCAGCCCTTTATTGCTATACAGCCTAACCATTATATCATTACATGACCTCTAATTGATTGTCATTATAACCAATATATCATATATAATGACCACAATTGATACAATCACGCAATACGTGTACAACAAGTTACGCAACACAAGGATAGAGTTGACTAAACCGAGAGTTGACTGTATTTCATACAATGCAATGCCGACTCTGTGTTATAATTAGCGTTATTAGGATTGCATGCAATGAACTATTGGTCACCATTTGAGAGCATAATCACTAATTGTATTGAGAATTGACTTTCGATGCAATGGTTTGCAAACGATATGCAAATCAATTGAATGTCTGTTAATATTACAGAATATTTGAATACAAGAATATGTATTGACACGAGTGTTGCAGAGATGGCGGTGTAGGCAGTGATGGAGTGATAGCATAGGCTATGCCATAGAGTGTAGAGTGAGTGCAATAGTGGACAGAATAGTGGCATATATTCTGTTTGATTGAATGCACAGAATATTCATTTTGTGATATATTGTGTGTATTGTCGTGTGATTTGTGTGTATTATATGATAGCTATGATAGATATGGTGGAGATGTATGTAATATATGGTTCCCAATATGTGGTTGTGTTGTGTTTGGTGTAAGCGTTTGGTCACACAATTGATGCCAATATAGCATAGGATGAGACGAGACATCGGGTGACCCCTTATTCTTGTGGCCATTATATACACGCATAACATGTCGAATGACTTCAACCTATTTTGTATGAAATCCGAGCAAAACTTTTCACTACATTCTCTCTCTCTCTCTCTCTCTCTCTCCACTTAAAGGATTCGTTAGTTTTCTTTATAAGAATTGAAATAAACGGCAAAACTATAGACCAAACAATGCATACAACAAATAGTTGAGCGAAAATTGTTGAATAGGAATTCGAGTCAAAATCATTGCTTTCATCCAAATATTTAATGTATTTTTGTAACAAAACACTGATTTGAGTCGACACATGACATTATGCGACACCCCATCGCCCCCTCCCCTCCCTATCTGTTCACTGTCTGTGTCTTTTACAGCGCATCTCATCCGCAAATGTTTGCTTTCATGTACTCATTCATAAACAGTGGTAAACAGATTCAGATAAAGGCTAACAAATGTATAATTTTTTGGCAATGAATAGTGAATGCATTGAATGGTTGAGCGAATGCACAGATATGGGCGCAGGTATGGCATGTATGGGCACGAGACCCAACTCTGTAGGTCTTTACGTGTAGGTCTCGCGTAACGCGAGTGAGTGACCCCTCTTTAACCTATCACTTGTGGGGTCTTCCTGTGGGGTTTGCCCCCCATTTCACATACATGTATATATATTACGATATGATATATCAAATATTTTTTGATTCATTCATTCATAGAATTCATTGATATTTTATTGTTTGTCATCAAAAATATACAAATTACTCGAAATACAGTTTAAGTTTGTGTGGAATTAAAAATGATTTGTTAAATGTTTGGAGTATTGGCTAACGTTTCAATAATTTTCATAACAATTCCACTGTTTGTAAGTTTGTGTAAATATTTAATAAAATTAATTTATTTGTATTACTATTTATATGTTGTAATGCGGGTTAACCTATAGTTTTTTGTATATGGATTATTTTATTGTTTTCAATTGATTATTTTGTTCACTATTGGCCTAAAATATCCATTGATTATTACTGTTAATTAATTTGTGTCCAAATCGCATATAAATGTCTGTCCAACCGATGTATGGCCACCCGTACGGCAGCACATATTAGACATTGCTTTATACAAACTTATAAAAAGCTTATTTGATCCAATTGTTCACCCGATAAATTAAACACATTTATAATGTAAATGGTATGAGTGGGCATCAATGACCACTGTAGCTAAAAATGTCCCGCGCCCTTGATTGTAGCCGTGGTGGTCACCCGATGTTCGGTCACTTATCGAGAGTGTTGAAACTGGTTCGGGACTCCGATGCCAAACATGTTGGCCGAAGATATGTTCATAGGGTAGGGATACAGGGAATAGACTATTGAGGATCACTTAGAGATGTTTAGGAACGGCTAGCGATTAAATTAACGGTGTTTTTATATTATTTCAACGCTAAAAAATTCCCGAAAAAAGTAAATTTGAAAATATAAACGCAATTAAAGTTTAACAAGAAGGGGTATAAAAACTATACCCACACTGCCTTCAACCCTGATATACCCCCTACTGA